>JAKOOJ010000006.1:69101545-69379045 GCA_022577455.1 Arizona elegans | reverse complement strand
CTAATTGCCAACTTGTCTAAATAGAAACAAAAACTGGATTCAGCATCAGTCATTAAGAAAGAGAGTATAAATATTTTTATATTGAATCGAAAATGGGAGTTTAGAAATGTCTTCAATTTTCCGTAGTTACTGTCATGCTGCTCTGCTTATGAAAGCCAGCAGACTCTATTGAGACTGCAAAAGAGTAATTAAGATTCTCAAAACTGCAATTTATGCTATGAAATATTTGCATATTTTCATCCAACCAATAACTATATTTCTGGCTGGTAGGTATAATTTAGAAAAAGTATGCACGATAAAAATTAACTGCCCTTCCTTGTACTATTATCCCAAATGATTCTCCTGGCATTTTATCTGTTATGAAATTAATACAGAAAATACTCTGAACGATCCTGAGTATAAATCCACTTGCTTTTCTAATTGTACTCTGATTTGAAACCTTTCTTCTGACAATACTTTTGTGGTTTACACAAAAACAATAGCCAAGAAGATTTTATTGTTAGTATTGTTAGACGTGATAGTTTCTAGAGTATATTTGTTCTGGTTTTTTTTTCCTTGCCTCAAGGTATCAGTGAATAGGCAGAAAGTTTGGATTTTAATTTAAAGTAGATTTGTAGAGTTTAGTTCTGTAGATATTGGCTTCCAGTTTTCCAGATCCCAAGCCATGAAAGCATATGGTCAGAAGTATTAGAAACTATAACCTAATTTTAATACTTTGCTCCAGATGCCTCATTGATGCAGACGTCTTCCAGTAGGCCCTTGAAACTTTCCTTGGAAATTTGGTAATACTTCCATTGATTCTCTGGTTAGTCACTAGTAATGAGAGGAAACTCGCACTCTTGTTGACATTGTTGCTGAGTAGCATCTCTTCTTTCACCTATTTCAGTTGTTCCTTGGTTTGTTGAGGCTCTTCAGGATAAGAGATAACAGAAGAGACATCTAGCATACTTTCACACAGGGAAGGACAAAATGCAAACCCAGTTTTAAAAAGCTATGGACATACACTGTGGCACTAAATTAAAGTGGATCTATTTGTCCTTTATTGTTGGGCCATCAGCCAGCAACTTTTTTTTAGTGTACTATCTTTCTGTCTTAAGGAAATTGAACAGGAAGATCTTTCACCTACCACTGTGACCATTTTGCTCAGCACTTTGCTGACAAAGTTGTTTATCATAGTTCTCATGGATGGGTTGTAAGGGGTGGCAGAAGCAACATCTTGATATATTATCATCTGGGATTCTCTTTAGTCTGTGGACTTCGATGAAGTAGATAGGAGAGTTTGTATATTAAACCATTGTCTAATCTCAGGAATAGGGGTTGGCATGGTGTGTTGAATCCAAGAAAGTGTCATTATCCCTTTGCATGAGGAGGTGATGCCAGTAGCCTTGAATCTATGGTCTAGTTCCTTCTATAAAGGCTCTTCTTGAATCCAATCAATTTGACATCTATAACCCTTAAGGTCTTCATTTCCAACCAGACTTTATAGTCTAATAAGGAAATAGATAATGTATGTTATTTCATTAGAAGAAAATTTAGCTCTTTAATCGGGATTAATTTGTCTACCTTCTGTGACTTACACATTGATTTATCATATTAAACAGTCATAATTTTCACCTAATTCTATTATTTGATTTAGGTACATCATTGACATAGTGCTGATGGATTCACAATGTGATAATTTACAACCTGACAGTTCTGCACCAGAGACAAATTCCTTTTATATCTAATCACATTTGGCCAAAAAAGCTGTTCTGTTCTGTTCTGTTCTGTTCCGTTTCTTCCATCCCATTCCACTCCATTCCATTCCATTGTCAAGAAAAGCTTTTTTCATGGTTTGGTTACAGGGTAGCCAGCTGTGTAAACCATATCATTATATGATTTACTTAACTAAGTTTGAAAACACAGACACACACAGTTATGCAACATACAAGTCTTCATTTCCAATTGCTTGGTTGAGCAGCCATGGGGAGATTTCTCCCTCTCTCTTTTTGACTGTGCTATCATCAAGATATGTTGGAAGTATCCATTTCTTGATTTTATATTAAACACAATTTATTATTATATATTTAAATTATAACTCAATGAAACTATTATAATAAACCATATTTAATCTTAGTTGGTTCAATAAATAGTAGTCAACTAAACAATTGCTTGCATACGGTTTCCTAGAGAACTCTTTGTTTTTCATTAGCAAGGGAAGGAATAATGGCCATAAATAAATTGTAAATATATAATATTGTCACATACTGATCAATTGGTAATTGATCAGTATGCTGCAGGTTGCTGCAAACAACAGATTAATGTTGTTCCGGGGGTCAGATGGCATATATCTCCCTCTCCATTGCTGTGAGAGGGCAATGGAGCCCAGTTGCCTGTGCCATGGACTGGAACTTTTTCCCCTGTACTATAACATCATGGCGGTCTCCCGACCATGGACTTTTCTCACCCCTAACAATTTGATGTATTCAGTGTCTGAACTCCTTGCCCTGCGAGATTGCCCCCTCTTGCAGGTTTGGCCCTCCACTTTATCGAGGGCCTATCTCAATGACGGATTTTGGAATCCTGAGAGATGGCATGGCGCGAGGAAGAGCTTGTGGGGTTTTTTGGGGAAGTTTTTTAATAAGATTTTAAAGGGTTCAGGGAGGGGGGGTTAACAATCTTTTAAGAAGAACTGAGAGAACGACCAAAGGGGATGGGGGGGAATCCACTAAGGTTGGAGCCGAGCCTGGCATGGGGCAACGGTTTGGAGGGTGCTGGATGAGGGATTGGGGAGGGGATGGTGGGCTATACCAATGAGGGATGGACCATTAGCACGGTGGATGGGAGGGGCAGATATGGCGGGAGCAGGAGACCATATCATATGTCGGGGGAGCGCACTCGCTGTTTGAGAGCTATTGCGCGCCCCGGTCTCCAAGGCTCCTCTTGGATACTAGGTGGCTCAGATACTCAGGATCTGGACCTTTGGCTGATGCTGTGCAACACCAGGTCCGTGGTAAATAAGGCCCCCCTCATCTACAATCTTATACAAGAGGGGGGAGCGGACATGGCGGGTATTACGGAGACCTGGTTGGGCCCGGAGGGTGGGGTCCCCCTGGTTGAAATGTGCCCACCAGGCTTCAGAGCATTCCATCAGCCGAGGGCCCAGGAGAGGGGAGGGGGGTGGCGATTATTATTAACGAAGGTCTTGGTCCAAGGGAGACCACTTTGCCACAGATTGCCAGATGTGAATCCCTCTTTGTGAGATGGGGTCATGGGGTTCAGATGGGCTTGTTGCTTGTGTACCTGGCTCCCTGCCGCGTGGCAATGGCCCTCCCCGAGCTCCTTGACGTGATAGCCATGGTGGCAGTTGATACACCCAGGCTTATGGTCATGGGTGATTTCAACTTGCTGTCCATTGGTGAAACGTCCGAGATGGCTCGGGAGTTCATGGCTTCCATGACGGCCATGGACCTGACCCAGCTAGTTCATGGCCCCACCCACAGAGGGTGGTCACACTCTGGACTTGATTTTTGTCTCTGGCCAGTGGTTGAGTGGTCTTGTTATAGGAGATATAGACATGGAACCCTTGTCATGGTCAGATCACTCGCTCCTTCGCCTGGACCTTCGAACCGATACACCCCACCGCAGGGAGGTGGAGCCAATAAGATGGGTCCACCCTAGGCGCCTGATGGATCCTGAGAGGTTCCAGATGGAGCTTGGGCCACCTCCTGAGGATCTGGCACATGACTTGGCCGAGGACCTGGTGGCTGCCTGGGATCGGGTGGCTGGTGGGGACTTGGATCGAGTCATGCCTCTGTGGCCTCTGACCCGGTGCCAATCTCTCGCAGCTCCTTGATTTACCGAGGAGCTGAGGGAGATGAAGCACTGGAAAAGTCGCCTGGAGAGCGGTTGGAGGGCCAGTCTCGCTGAATCTGACTGAAGGTCGCATATTAAGACCTACTTAGTGGCAATAAAAGCGGCAAAGTTTAATTACTTTTCTGCTCTTATTGCGTCATCAGAGAATCGTCCGGGTGCCCTGTTCAGGGTGACCCGCTCCCTGCTTCAACCGGGAGCGCGGGAGGACCCCCTGGAAGGCAGGGCTGAGGATTTTGGACAATATCTGTATGACAAAATCGCTCAGATCCAGGGGGATTTGGACTCTGACTGGGTAGATTCGGGCAGGGTGGCGAGGAATAGTCTTGAGAACATTATCTGGGAAGAGTTTGACTCTGTGACCCCGATGACGTGGACAGGATTTTGGGGAGATTTAGTGCGGCCACATGTTTACTGGATCCGTGTCCCTCCTGGTTAGTACTGGCTTCCCGGGAGGTTACACGAGGCTGGCTCCAGGGAATTATTAACGCTTCATTGAGTGAGGGTTACTTCCCCACAGCCTTGAAAGAGGCTGTAGTGAGGCCTCTCCTCAAGAAGCCCTCCCTGGACCCGGCAGTATTGGCCAACTACCGTCCTGTCTCCACTTTGTGGCGAAGGTTGTTGAGAGTGTGATCACGCGACAGTTTCCACAATTCCTGAAGGAAACATCTTATCTAGAACTGTTCCAGTCGGGTTTCAGGCCTGGGCACAGCATGGAAATGGCATTGGTCGTGTTGGTAGATGATCTCTGGAGGGCTCGGGACAGGGGTTATTCCTCTGTTCTAGTCCTGTTAGATCTCTCAGCAGCTTTTGATACCATCGACCATGGTATCATGCTGCACCGGTTGGAAGAGTTGGGGATGGGGGGCACTGTGTTACGGTGGTTCTCCTCCTTTCTCTCTGACCGGTCACAGTTTGTGTTGGCAGGGGGGCAGAGGTCGACCTCAAGGCCTCTCATCTGTGGAGTGCCTCAGGGGTCGGTCCTCTCGCCCCTTCTGTTCAACATTTATGTGAAGCCGCTGGGTGAGATCATCCATGGCTTTGGGGTGAAGTACCACCAGTACGCTGATGACACCCAGCTGTACATCTCCACCCCAGGCCACCCCAATGATGCCCTTGAAGTGATGTCCCAGTGCCTGGAGGCTGTGCGGATCTGGATGGGGAGAAACAGGCTCAAGCTCAACCCTTCCAAGACTGAGTGGCTGTGGTTCCCGGCATTCCGATATAGTCAGCTCACTCCATTGCTGACTATTGGGGGCAAGTCTTTGGCCCCCTCGGAGAGGGTGCACAATCTGGGAGTCCTCCTGGATATTCAGCTGTCCTTGGAGGAACATCTGACAGCTGTAGCCAAGGGGACCTTTTGTCAGGTTCACCTGATTCGCCAGTTGCGACCCTTTCTTGATCGGGATTCCATGTGCACAGTCACTCATGCCCTCGTCACCTCTCGCCTGGACTACTGCAACGCTCTCTACATGGGGCTCCCCTTGAAGAGCACCCGGAGGTTCCAACTGGTCCAGAATGCAGCTGCGCGGGTAATTACGGGAGCTGCATGGCGCTCCCATATAACACCGCTCCTGCGCGAGCTGCACTGGCTCCCAGTGGTCCTCCGGGTGCGCTTCAAGGTGTTGGTTACCACCTTTAAAGCGCTCCATGGCATAGGACCTAGTTATCTTCGAGACCGCCTGCTGCTACCGACAACCTCCCATCGACCTGTGCGCTCCCATAGAGAGGGCCTCCTCGGGGTGCCATCAGCCAAACAATGTATGCTGGTGGCCCCCAGGGGGAGGGCCTTCTCTGTGGGGGCACCTACCCTATGGAACCAGCTGCCCCCTGAGATAAGGAGAATCCAAGACCTTGGTGCCTTCTGCCGTGCCCTTAAAACTTTCTTTTTTCATCAAGCCGGGCTGGCTTAACATATTTTTAAATTTTAAATTTTTAATTGGTTTGTCATTTTAAACTGGGGCCAAATTAATATATATTCTTTTAATTGTTCTTAATGTTTGTATTGTATGTTTTTATCTGGCTGTACACCGCCCTGGGTCCCTTGGGAGAAGGTGCGGTATATAAATTTGAAATAAAATAAAATAAAATAAAAATAAATTATGGCACTAGAATACATCAATTTTTAGTAAGTGTTCAATCAAGTGTTATACTGAAATAGCTGTTAGAAATCCTGGTTGTCCAACTTGGATCTGGAGGAGAAATTAGAAGAAATGAATTGCAGAACGTACAGACAGGACATTTTTACAGTATTTACTACAGGTTTTAAACCCTTTAGTAGTACAAGTCAATTTCACATTCAACAATTGCTTTGTGCACAGCCATTCCAAGTATCAGTGCCTGGATCTTCTACAGCCAGTAATTTTACTATCTACATTTTCATCCAGCTTAGTGCCAGTCATGAATCTGATGAAGTGGATAACTGTTATGTCAGCACATATTACAATGCATTTGTGTCAGTTTATCCTAGCTTGGTATTTTATAACTGGCCTCCTAGCTCTAATCCTTCTAGTGTAGTCCCCCCCACCCCCCAGTTCCAGCATGATTAGATGTTTATCTTTCCCAGATCTTAGATCTTGTAATTGTTGAAATTGGAAGCTGATCCTGTGGAAATTACCTACATTTTATGCACATACATTTTTTCTTTTTGCACATCCTCAAATAACCTTTGTTTTATTAATGCATTCTTAAAGTTTTCCCAATGTGTATGAAAACCATTGGAATAGAATATATATAAAAAGTTAAGGTAGAAGACAAAGACTAAAAGCATATCATATAGCACAGCCATAGAAGCTATCACGTACCGTACCAAAAGGCCTGTATTGTATGTGTGTATAATATATATACACAAGTGTGTTTATAGCAATAAAAGTATGCTATATAAAAAGCTTATATCAGTTTAGGAGCAAGTGTAATAATCAAATACTCTGGATGCACAACAGAAGATCAGTTTGGTGCAGTGGTTAAGGTGCTGACCTAAAAACCAGGAGACTGTTTTAGTCCTGCCTTAAGCATGAAAACCAGTTGGGCCAGTCACTCTCTCTCAGCCCAACCCATCTCACAGGCTTGTTGTTGTGGAGAAAACAGGAAGAGGAAGGAGTATTATATATGCCAGCCATCTGAGCTATTTATTTAAAAAATAATAAAGACAGGGTGTAAATCAGGGGTGAAATGCTCCTGGTTCGGACCGGATCGCCCGATCTGGTAGCGATGGAGGCGGGTGGTTCGGAGAACCAGTAGCAAAAACCCCTGCCCCCACCCCATGCCCAGCTGAGCCACACAATCATCAGAGGCTTTTTTTTTACTTTTAAAAGCATTTTTTCTACAACCTATTCCGCCAAAAAAATCCTTTTAAAAGTAAAAAAAAAGCCTCTGATGATCATGCAGCTCAGCTGGGATTGTCAAAGGCATTTAAAAGAAAAAAAGCCTCTGCCGATCAGGCAACTCAACTGGGATCGTCAGAGCCTTTTGAAAGCATTTTTTTATAACCTCTTCGCCGAAGAGGTTGTAGAAAAAATGGTTTTAAAAGGAAAAAAATTGGCCACGCCCACCCAGTCACATTACACCCCCCCCCCCCACACCACCACCACCAAGCCATGGCCACAGAACCGGTAGTAACAAATTTTAGATTTCACCACTGATGTAAATCTAATAAATAAATAAAACAGTGCACTCAATGTAATGCTCAAATGATTGGTACACATTTGATTAGAAATGAGAGTAAAACCCAGCTACATAGGCTACTGGTATGCAAGCTATGTAAGTATAACTATGTTCTTGAACTAAAACTTTGCAAAGAAAAGGAAAACCTTACAATATTGAAAGTAAGACATCTTTATTAGTTCAAAATAAAATCATAACCTTATTCTGACTAAACAGTAATGGGTTAAATCAACAGAGTGACTTTGGGCCTGTAACACTTTCACGGTTGTAGGAAGACAGCAATCCCAAACTACTTCTGAAAATCTTGCCAAGAAAACTGCAGAGCTAGTCCAGGCAATCACAGAAGTTTAGACTGACTAAAAGGCGGGGGGGGGGGGGGGGGGGAAGTATTATTTATTGAAGTAAATAAATGACTCTGAGAAGCTTAATTTTGATTTTTCAGTAAGAAGATTAAAATATAAAACTATATAACAAAATAGTATACTTAACAATTAGAAAAAAATAACAAGAAAATTACAAAAATATCCAAAAGAAGATCCAGGGTGAAGGGTCCCAAATTATATCAGATTCCTCCCAGATCTTTCTTAGAATTCAGATTTCTATGGCTTTTCTGAAGCTCAACAGGGATGAGGACTAATTTAATGTCAGTTTGGATGTTGCAGAAATTCCCGAAGCCCATAATGCAGGGTTGTACTTCAGAAGTCATTTGGGAAAGGTGTTACAGAATCCATGAGAATACAAATATATTTTCTATCTACAGTTAACCAGCTGTGTCACCTAACTGCTCTCTGCTCCACATGATACCAGATTCATACCTTCACATGTTTTCAGAGACCTTTTTATAATCAAATCAGAGCACTACATCGCCTTAGGTAGTTCTACATATCCCCAAAATTACAGCTTTTTCAGCCAATGGTTCTTTCCAAAGCTCTTGGATAGGGAAGGTTATTCTGCAGTGGTAGGATTTTACTGGTTTGGACCAGTTCTGGAGAACCATTTGCTCCAACTTTCAGACATGAGCGAACTGTTTCACTCTTTCTTTGAAGTGGGCCCGCCCACATCTGCATTATACTTGCCTATATTTCTGCTTCCTAAGCCCAGCTGATTGGGGCGGCAGAGTGGATTGCCGCTCCTCAGCTGGTTTCCTTGCTCTCAGCAACGCGGAAGTTCAATTTCCTGCAAAGCGTATCTGGCGCACTCGCGCACTCAGTGAACCAGTTGTTAAACCGGTAGGATCCCACCACTTTTACTCTGTAATACTTGGTCTTTAAGGACATACATCCAATTATTCTTACAACTACTGCTAAAGGTGCTCTTCTGGAATTAATGGATATGGTTATTCATGTATATGTTGTGGTCAGCATTGAGTCAGTTCATATAATCCTGAAAAATGCAGTTTAAGAACCTTTTGACTCTGGTAGCTTACCTATTTTTAGATCCATTAAATGTGAATGTGAAAGAATGTAGATTGTGTCATTCCACATACTGATATTTGTGGATAGAACATGATGTTTCACTGTTATGTCTGAGTTATGTCTTTTTCTTTGTATTGAATGCTTGTGCACAGGCAGAGAAAGGGCTGCTTCTAATGTTACAGTTAAAGCAGACCACCGAGAAAATTAGTATACTTTGAGTGAATATTAAGTATGGTTTTTATCCTTCTATTTGCCATTTTGGTTAACCCATAAAGGGGAAAAAAAGAAATTTAGTACATATATTTGTATTAAGGTTTCAGTGATTGATAAAAGCCAAACGTAACCAAATTTATTGTGGAAAAATATTACCTAAAAAAGATTGGCTTAACTGAATAATTATGTCCATAAGAAATAATGTCATACAATACATAATAGAGCTGTATAAAACTTCAGAAAAAGTGTAAATCTAGGAAAGACATGGCTGCTTTAAAGAGTCACAGATAGATGCTATATTTGTGTTCCTGTGCGCTCCGAAGCATCTTTTCCAAATTTTTCATATTTCTTAATACAACAATGCATTACTAAGCACTACATATTAACATCTAGATCCGTTCCAGTTGGGTTTCAGGTCTGGGCACAGCACAGAAACGGCATTGGTCGCGTTGGTGGATGATCTCTGGAGGGCTCGGGACAGGGGTTATTCCTCTGTTCTAGTCCTGTTAGATCTCTCAGCAGCTTTTGATACCATCAACCATGGTATCATGCTGCACCGGCTGGAAGAGTTGGGGGTGGGAGGCACTGTGTTGCGGTGGTTCTCCTCCTTTCTCTCCGACCGGTCGCAGTTTGTGTTGGCAGGGGGGCAGAAGTCGACCTCAAGGCCTCTCATCTGTGGAGTGCCGCAGGGATCGGTCCTCTCGCCCCTTCTGTTCAACATTTATGTGAAGCCGCTGGGTGAGATCATCCGTGGCTTTGGGGTGAGATACCATCAGTACGCTGATGACACCCAGCTGTACATCTCCACCCCAGGCCACCCCAACGATGCCCTTGAAGTGATGTCCCAGTGCCTGGAGGCTGTGCGGATCTGGATGGAGAGGAACAGGCTCAAGCTTAACCCTTCCAAAACTGAGTGGCTGTGGCTCCCGGCATCCCGATATAGTCAGTTGACTCCATCACTGACTATTGGGGGCGAGTCTTTGGCCCCCACTGAAAGGGCTCGCAATCTGGGAGTCCTGCTGGATAGGCAGCTATCTTTGGAGGAACATCTGACGGCTGTTACCAGGGGGACCTTTTATCAGGTTCGCCTGATTCGCCAGTTGCGGCCCTTTCTCGATCGGAATTCCTTGTGCAGTCACTCATGCCCTTGTCACCTCTCGCCTTGACTACTGCAATGCTCTCTACATGGGGCTCCCCTTGAAGAGCACCCGGAGGCTCCAGCTGGTCCAGAATGCAGCAGCGCGGGTAGTGATGGGAGCAACATGGCGCTCCCATGTAACACCGCTCCTGTGCGAGCTGCACTGGCTCCAGGTGGTCTTCCGGGTGCGCTTCAAGGTGTTGGTTATCACCTTTAAAGCGCTCCATGGCATAGGGCCTAGCTATCTGCGAGACCGCCTGCTGCTACCGACGACCTCCCATCGACCCGTGCGCTCCCACAGAGAGGGCCTCCTCAGGGTGCCATCAGCCAAACAATGTAGGCTGGTGGCCCCCAGGGGGAGGGCCTTCTCTCTGGGGGTTCCCACCCTCTGGAATCAGTTGCCCCCTGAGATAAGGAGAATCCATGACCTCAATGCCTTCCGTCGTTCCCTGAAAACCCATCTTTTCCAGCAAGCCGGGTTGGTTTAAGAAGAAATTTTTAAATTCTTTTAATTAGTCTGTGATTTTTTAACTTTCAGGCCAAAATTTATATATATATTTAAATGTTTTAATATTTGTATTCTATGTTTTTTATCTTGGCTATACACCGCCCTGAGTCCTCAGGGAGAAGGGCGGTATATAAATTGGAAATTAAATTAAATTAAATTAAATTAAATTAAATTAAATTAAATTAAATTAAATTAAATTAACATAAATCTGTGTTATTAGAATTATGAAAGCAGTATCATTATGTGACACCAGAAGCTTTTTTCATTTGGGAAGTTTGTGCTATAATCCATGAGGAAAAGAAGGGGTAATTGCATTGCTGTACCACAATATGCCCAACTGTCATTTGGTCATCCTGCAGATCAGTGGTGGGTTCCTCCCAGTTCTGTCCGGTTTGGCCGAGCCGGTAGTGGTGATGATATGACATCACCGAACCGGTTCTCCCCCCCGCCTCCCACCCACCCACGTTATTCTTACCTTTTATTTGATCCGACCCCCAATCTATTGCTGCCTCCTGCGTCCCAGTTGATGACTAGAGGGAAAAAAAAAAACTGTTTAAACTCTTGCCACAGGGTGTCAAAGAGCCGTCCTACAGCTGATCAGTGTTAAAAGCAAACAAATGAGTCGGGTCGTAAGTGCGAGGACTGTTCGTAAGTGCGAGGACCTTCCAGAAATGACTCTGACCAGCTAGCCACGCCCACCTAGTCACATGACCTCCAAGCCACACCTACAAAATAAGCCAGGCCCACAGAACCGGTAGTAAAAAAATTTAGAACCCACCCCTGCTGCAGACATCTCTATCTGAATCACCAACCATGACCCAAGCTTCATTTCCTTTTTATGCAGAAGTGCAACCTTCTGAAAGGAAGGTTTTCTAAGATGTAAGTTAAGTTTTGGTTTTAGTCTGATTGCATTTTACTTTTCATTATGCAATGTATTTCCTAACAAGAGCAAAAACAATGTGAAAATTAGGACAGAAACCTCAACTGAAGTATTAATATGCTGAAATGCAATCCCTTGAAAGATGTTGGAACGCATGTATATATCTATTTTCTAAACACCACTAGAAAAACATTGTCATTTAGGAATGTTCAAAGTCCTAATTTTAATCTCCCCCATTTCTACAAATTTAAGAAGCAATTCTAACGTAAGAATTTTATATTTAAAAACCCCTTTGTGTAAAAATTCAAAGCAATTTCATTTTCAATGAATTATGAAGAAAATTGTTGTTAATATTATGCATGGTCACACAGTTATCCACTTGTTTAGATGAGATTGGGCATTTTTATCTACTTAACAAGTTCTTCCAAAAGACCTGAGATAAACAGATGTTGTTTGATAGTTTTAGATGTATTGTTGCAAGATGTAGGCTGCTCCAAGTGAAACTGTCTTTTGTAATTTAATGATAGTGACTGTGTGATGGTGTTCAACTGGTGCTCCAGATGTTTTAGGATTGCATCTAAGGCAGTGTTGGCGAACCTTTTTGGCACCGAGTGCCAAAACAGAAGCGTGTGCACGCACGAGCATGTTAGAAACCACAAGAGCAGCCGCCTGCCACGCATGCGCATGCCAGACGGCCACTTTTGTTTCCGGCACATGCATGCACACTGGCCACCTGGTCTTCCAATTTCTGATGTGCATGCATGAGTGAAAACCAGGTGGCTGGTGCACATGTGTGCTTCGGAAACTGGAAGAGCAGCTGCCCAGTGTGCATGCACACTGGGCAGCTGCTCTTCTGTTTTCTGGCGCTCCCACGCATGTGAAAACCAGCTGGCTGGTGCGCCAGAACCCGAAAGAGCAATGGGCGATGGCACACATGCCCGGAGAGATGGTTCTGTATGCCATATTTGGCATGCGTGCCATAGAGTCACCATCACTGATCTAAGGCACGGATCTAATCACTACTGGTACTATCTTTGCTTTCTTTTGCCACAGTCATTCTATCAGTCCTTTTATTTGTAGGTCTTTGTATTTTGTGATTTTCTCCATTTCTTTCTCTTCTATTCTGCTGTTGCTAGGTACTGAAATGTCCACTATGCTGAATTTTTTTTTTCTTTATCAACAATTGTTAATTCTGGGATGTTGTGTGTCAGATGTATTTTAAAGTCCCAGAGCACTTTAACTTTTTCATTTTCTATTGTTTTGTCTGTTTTGTGGTTCTACTAGCTTTTGCTTGCAGGTGGATATCTTGCAGATTTTGCAGTGCACCATTGTTGTTACTTTGTCATGCTATTGGTTATAGTCACTTTATGTGATCTTGCAGAAATTAACTAGGTGGCCTGTTTTTTCAGGTTTTTTGCAGAGGTGGCATTTGCTATCTGTCTTCTTAATTCTGGCTTGGATGCTCTTTGGTCTTAAAACTTGGTTTTATATGGTCATAAATAGCCCCTTTGTCTCTTTCTTCAACTTTCCTGCTCTAGGCCATTGCCAGTTCTTCTTGTTGCTTCACCTGCTTTTTTTTAAAAAAATGTACTGGCTATTTAATACTTTGCCTTGCCATGTTTCTTTTGTTCTTCATTAGGTATTTCTTGTAGTGTGCTTTGGTCTCTCTGGTACTAAGTAAGCCTTCAGGGTATACTAACTTCAATGCTTCTTCTGTTACTCTCCTTCCAATATTTTTCCAATTTCATCTTCAGTTATCTGGCATACTTGCAAAATACCATGCCTACCTTTTTCCTTGGTATGTAGTCTGTCAACATATTGCATGGATGAAATACATGATTCATTATTTTTTATTTTTCTGGTCTTCCCACCTGGGCTTTTAGCTGTTCCTGAGTCCAGTCCATCATTCTGGTTATGTATCTAATAACTGGAATTGCTTAGGTGTTAATCACTTTCATGGTATTTCCTCCACTGAGTTTGGACTTTAAGTTCTTCTTCAGTTTCATGATGTATTCACTTCTAATCTTCTTCCAGATGTCAGTGTGCTTTATGTTGTCAGCTTGAAGGATGTCCAGGAATTTGAAGTGATCAGAAGTCTTTATCTAGACTTTTGACTTACAATACATTTTTAATATGAGTGTTTAAAGGTTCACAATGCTTCCTTTTCATAAATCAATAATGTTGTCTTAAATTTCCATGCATATATACACTTACATAGATGTGCAAATAAAATAGGTAGTTTACAATCACTGCTAATTAGTGAAATGTATTGTTGACTTAGAAAAAAATGGCTCACAGCCTATGAGCCTTGCTTCAGCATAGGAATTGAAATTATAGCATTTCGTTCCATATTTTTAAAGTTTCAGTTTCATTAGCTCTGATATAGTTCTATAAAAAAATGCATTCATCCTCCTTATTGCAATTAGATATTGACAATTCCCACTGGATTTTCAGCAGTTAACAGGATTGAACAGACATAAAATAACCATGGTAAATAACAAAACATTAAATAAACAATGAAACATCCACATAAAACCATTAAGGTAGTCTTACAATGTTATAACAAGCAGTCTAACACAAGGTCATAATCTAACAATATGAGTGGGTGTGAAAAAGCTGGCACCTTTCTTTCATCTCTAAGTCTTTAGATGGAGCAGTTGTGCCACATAATTGCTTAAATCGGACTCTTAGCACTACACAGATTAGTCCAATGAAAACTGTTTGAGCCACACATTGTACAGTCAGAACCTGACTTTTATCAATGTGCTGTACTTCAGATTCCCCTTTCACTGCTGTTTATTGACTTCTCTAGATCAGTGGAAATTGACAGGAGAAGTCTAGCATAACCTTCTCATGCTTACTAATTACTGTATAAAACTTGACAGTAAAGGCTACTAGATTTGTTTAGCTCAGTCATTTTATTTGGTAGTAATCAGCTTTCACTTTTCCTCAGGAATCACAAAATAGGCATATATCACTTTTGGCAATAACTAGTAACCAGGAAGAATTCAGTGTATCTAACTTTAATGGAATTAATTTTTTGCAGAGATATTCCCACGGGTGAAATCCAGCAGGTTCTGACAGGTTCTGGAGAACTGGTAGCGGAAATTTTGAGTAGTTCGGAGAACTGGTAGCGGAAATTTTGAGTAGTTCAGAGAACCAGCAAATGCTACCTCTGGCTGGCTCCAGAGTGGGGTGGGAATGGAGATTTTACAGTATCCTTCCCCTGCTACACCCACCAAGCCACACCCACCAACCATTCTTAGCTACCACAAATCACCTCTTTGGCATTTATTTATATTTCTAGATAAATACAATATATTTTTAAATATTCTCTTCTGTCTTTCCTGGAACTTACAATTCATATAATAAAATTACAATTGCAATACAAACCATTAACAATATATATTAAAATCTTTAAAATTTGCTAAAATTATTTAAAATTGTGTAATAAAGAAATAAATGATTTGTAGTAATCAAGAGACATAGGAATCTCCAATTTAAAAATTGGTACAACATGATTTATAGATAGTACATATCTCTGTCAATAATCACTAGTATAGATAAATAATATAATAATACATGTTGGAAATGTCATCATAAAGAGCAAAGAATATTTTATCACAGGGTGGTTTTGCATAAAAGAAATTAAATATACTGTAAATACATCAAAATATTCTGAAAGTTTTAAAAATAAGACTTGAACAGAAATAATAATATTCCTATTAAGAATAATTCTACATATTATAAAGGAAAAACATCATCAGTTGCTAAAGTATATGGTGACAGTAGCAATACTGTACAGTGCTGTTCTTAGCACTGCTGTTTTCTAGACAAAGAGCATTGATGTTGTCCCCAGGATCTGTTAATAAGCCATACGCCATCTTATTCCTACCATGGTTGGGACCACCTTTGCCTTTACTTTTCATATCCTTCTTCAGGGCTTTGTATTTCTCTACCTTTTCATTCTCCTTCTTCTTAATATTGCTCAATTGACACTGCTAATCTATTACTATCACTGTTTTCTGGCCCTTGTCTAATACCATGATGACTGGTTGATTGGCCAGTGTGTACGTCTCTTCATGACACTGAATGAGAGGGAATATATATACCAGAACCTGAAGGAAGAACTAGAGAGGATGCTAATCTTGAATTGCACCCAGAAGGAAACAGGAAGTTAGTGCGTCTTGTGCAACAGAGGTGATATATGGGTAAACCTAGAGACACTGCATGTGGCACCGTATTTTAAACCAATTGAAGCTTTCAGGTGGACTTTAAAGGCAACACCTTATAGAAAATATTGCAGTAATCCAAATGAGGTGTGACCAAGGCATGAGTGATTGTGAGCAAGGCCTCCCAGTTCTGGAAGGTACAATTGGCACACCAGACAAATCTGTGCAAGGGCCCCATTACCCAAAAATTACTGGAACAGGAGTCATGAGTCTAGGGAAACTCACAAATTGTACACCAGCTCAGTCCAGATTCAATAAAGGAATATTATCTGGGCCTAATGGGCCAAAACACAAAGCCATTCCATTTTATAGGGGTCTTTATGTAATGAGAAAGAACAGGTGCCAATTATAACTCTAAATAAAGTTTGGGAGCAACACAGGATGTTTTATTGTTTTCCCATCTTGATATGTAACATAGTTAAGAGCAAGTAATTTCAAAAGGGTAAGATTAGAACAAGCTAGACAATCCTTTCAATAGTCATGCCTAATGTGGGTCTGGAAAGCAAAACCAACATCTTGTTGCTATTAACACACCTAGAAATACATCTTACCTTTCTTTCATGGATTACTTTAAATCAAATAACTTCTCAAGCATGTTTTCATTCAAGGAAATGTCTATGCCTAACATTTGTTAGTTTCAGCAGTTTTATTTTGTTTCTGGATTACCTTCAGAAATAATGCAAATAGTATCCTAACTCTTGTCACAAGCTAGCCAATAAAAATCAAATTCAGCTGAGCTATTCCATCTCTAGTCTATCTATCAAACTCTATGCTATGTTACAATATGCCATCTAGTTAAATAAATAGACTTCACTAGGGCAATTTTTTTCAGAGCCAAGTAAATTTTTTCCATTTATTTTACTAGTTTTTGAGGACTCCTACAAATGTAAAGTTACTATATGGATTGAAAATATCTCAAACTGCAGGGAACAGAATTTGTGTCAAAATATAAATCAGGGGTGAAATCTATTAACCTCGCTTACCAGTTTGGAACTGCACGCACCACGCTCATGCATCACATGTGCGCGCAGACCTTCTGCGAATGCACAAAACCTTCTGCACATGCAAAGAGGATAAAAACACCTTTCTATCGACAAGCTCAGGGTGTTAGCCACTGAGCCATCACGTCCCTTCTAACCAGGTACTGATCATTAATTGGGAAGATTCCTATGCATAGACTTTTAGCAATAAATCAGCTAATTTGAACCTTCATGTATGAACCTGGTTTTTCACACCTGACATAGATGTCTTCTTGTATACATTTTTTCGTATATGATTTTCCTAATTGGTACATTTTAATAGAATAACTATTTAAAAATTCAGATAATTGCAACAATTGAAGAAAAATTTCCCTCTTGTTTTAATTTTAGTTTGCAAATTTATGTTAAAATGTGAAATAAATATATCTCATTTTTTCATTGGCACTGAGTCAGTAATATCATATAGCATTTAACAGCCATGCCATCATCAAATACTAAATATAAATGTTTTCATGATACAGTTGATTATACCTGCAATATACTTACAAATGACTGTTGAATAAGAATAAAATATTATGTGGCAGGGTTTTTTCCCCTCATAGTGCCTCTTCATTTATTTATTTATTCATTCATTTATTCAATTTTCTCCCCTGCTTACATTGGGCACATATTTAGTTTTGCAGAATTTATTCTACAATTTTTTTCTTTCATTCACAATGTTTATAATCATTTTTAGTAATCTTAGATGTAGCCAACAATTTCATCTGATTCCAATCAAATTTTTTGAATAACTGATTCAGAATATATTTGTAACTCTCTCATATTAATTCAGTGTTTCATTAGGCAAAAGATATGCCCTAGAAACAGACAATATGCTTCAGGGGTGGGTTCTACTTACCTCCGCTACTGGTTCGCAACGGGAGCGTGCACACTTCTGCGTATGCGCAGATCATTCATGATGACGTCTGGGTGGTGGGTAGAGCCTCCCGCCACTGTTACTACCAGTTCACAAGAACCAGACCAAACCGGGAGCAACCCACCACTGATATGCTTATTTACTTTTCAAAGCAGGTAGAGATTACCGGTAGTTCTTAAAAATATGCTTGTCCTCTTATTTTGGTGATGGAAATAAAATCTGTTCTGAGTATTTTATGTTCTGTACTAAACAAATTCTGTATGCCAGATGATCCATCTTAAATATATTCCCCAATAATTAGTCAAACTTCGCTGCTTGATAAATTAGGCATATTCCGTTCTATGAACTTTTTTGTTTCATTTAATATAGGATGCTGGAATGTTCTTTTGAATCTGTCTAGTATGAGAGAAGTAAATGTTATATACAAAAGCACTTTCTAGTAAGAATGACTGAATTCTCTGAGGAAGGAAAGAAGGGGAAAAATGTGAGACAATGTAATATCATATAGAAACAGCAAAGTTAAATTGCTCAATGGGGTGAGAATATTCATTTGAAGAAAGAAACATGTGAATGTGCATTTTCCTATTTAGAAAAGAGTGATTCAATTCTGTGTCATTTATTGCAGTGATTTATAAAGCAATCTATAGATTCAATTGTGGTTATGGACTAAATTTTGTTCCTGAATTGTATTTTGCATTACAATTAAATTTTCAGTAGTTGGGTACAAGTGGTGGTATTGAGATCCTGGCTTACATCAAATCAAAGTTTACATTAATTCTTAATCCAGGGAAGTCTGGTTTAATAATAACAAATCAAGGAAACAAGCCTTGATTTAATCAAACTAGATGAGATATGCCCAACAGGGTGGGGGAAAAGTGCAGTGATTGAATTTTGCCTTAAAGTATTTATCACGTCAGGTACTGGGTTACACTAAAAGAAAAACAAAAGTAATTTTAGATTTATATTTATATTTTAGAAATATTAAGTACATCAGTTAAATACTATTACCATGATTGCTCCATGTTTTGAATGGTTTTTCCTTACTTTCACATTAAAAATAGCAATTTAGGAGGCCCCTTTTACCCTCTTTATTATAACCATAATAATTTGAGGAGAAGCTCTTATTACTTAAGAAAGGTGACACAGTAATAAATTTTAATCTTTTTATATCTGTACCACAAATGGGATGTCAGCAAGTTTTCTTAACAAAAGAATTGAGAAGTATTTTTATATAAAAGCTTATGTTTTGCCAAGTTGGGCTTGGACTATTAGCCATGAACTAACAAAAGAAATGTTACAGCTATAGAGATATGAATGATAACAAAATTATATATAATAATAAAACATTTATTATTTGAAAAATATAAACCATTTTAGTTCAAATTTGCAGTTTGATAGAAATATAGTTGGATAGCTGACTATGGCTACTTATTTATTTATCTAGTTTCTATATTCACAGTTCTTTTGTGTTTTAAAGCCAGTCTCATTACAATTCCACATCAAGAAAAATCCTCTGAGTCTCTTTCTCTTTCTGTTCTTTTTCACTTACTTGCTTTGTTCGCTGCCAAAACCCAGCTCCAGTTTTTTGAATCATACAGTTATATGAAACATGGGAAGACATACCCATTGAGTGTGTGATATCCTAATTTGAGAGACAAAGTCTGTGTATGTTGGCTCTGAAACCACTCTAATCAATTAATAATAAATAGAAATATTTCTAATACATCACTGGAAACATGCATTACAGCTGTTATAGAGGGAAAACCCTTCCCTTTATTGTCTGGGTACATTTTTTTAGCAATAGCTGATAAGTACAATGAGTTTGAATCATTCCAGCTTTCCTTTAACTTGAACAGTCACTGCCCTCGTATCCTCCAGAGAGTAATATTCTGGTAAAAGGACATCATTAGTCTTTATGGAGAGCAAGAAATGATGTAATGATGCAATGTGGGAAGGATAGTGTCATTCAAATAGTTAAGTCTGGGTTTTTTGGAATCCTTCCCCTTACTCCCTTTTTTTGGCAGTTGTAATTATGATTTGTCTTCATGTAAACATTTTAGGAAGAACTTTAAGACCAATATAAATTAAGATTGCAACAACTGCTACTCTTAACTGTAGTTAATCCATTAACAAATTGGATTGAATAGCTACCAAATAAAAATCTGGATTTCTTCATTAATTTTGATTCTCCTTTTTGTCTGTGAGCAGTTTTGGGGATTACCTTCATAGCATTTGGTTTATTTGACATATGGCATAGTGTTGTACAGCTTATGGATATGATTTTATATTCTTGTATTTGCTTGCTGTGAAAGTAACCCCTCATGCCAGGTATTCACAAATTTCAGAAATAGAATACATCTCTTTGCAAGGCAGAGGGGCTCTTTCTGTCAATTTTATAGAAGAATGACCCAAGGAGTAGAAAAGGAAAGATGATTGTTTAATATCTTGAAGTAGAACTGGAGCAACTAGAATGTGGTTAACCAAGATTGACATAAGACCCTCATACTAAAGTTTACCTATCCAGAAAAACAAGAGGAGTTCATGCAATAGAAAGCAGAAACTTTGCTCTAAGAAAAAGTGCTATTTTTGAAAAAACACTTATAAGTTCTAGTCAGGATTTGCATTGGCTTGTTTATTTGTTTATTTTTTAAAAATCCTGTCAGTGTAAAATCATATTTTGTTCTTTTTAAAAAAATTCTTGATATCTACTAGTGAATTCCCTGTAGTTTTAGCCTTAACCCATTCTTCAGGTTGAGCAGAAAAGTACTTTATTTATAATCTTCTAAAAAACCTATATATTAAAATGCATCACCATTTCTAGTAGACCAGCACCAACTTGTGGTCTCCCTGCAACATAGCATTTTTCTGTAATTTTCAGAGTTTTATATTTTGTTTCAGAAGCAAAGTTTTATATTGTTTATTTCTGATGAGATTGCACGTATGTCAAATTAAGGAAACAAGAACTATCTGGATTTCTGGAATGAACTCTACTGTTAGTAAAGTTTATGAAAGCAATTTTTCATATACCTAACATGATTAAGAAAAGAATTGTTCTCCGTTTCTTTCTCATGAATCATCCTAACCTGGACGAAGGAATCTTTTCTATAATGGTTTTGCTTTGTCTTATTCCTAGGGTCTGTTAGACATTCTATTATAGAAAGAAAGGTTGACATCTCTAGTGATATATCTATCTATATAGCCAAGAGATAGCATTTTTTTAAAAGTTGGTTCCTTTTTTTCTTTTAAAAATTGACATTTTAATACCAGAAAGTGGGAAAGATGTCAAGTGATGTGCCCCTTGAAAGACAAGTGATAGTAGCAGAAAAAAACCTTTTCAGAACAAAGTCATGGTGTGAAAATAAAAAGGATTCTGAGAGATGACATTTGAGACCTCCAATGTTCTACCCTATATACTCAGTTCTTTGCAATAGTGGCGAATATCTATAGCTCGGGTGTAGGATGAGGGTGAAGGTTCATTCTCCAAGCTTTTGGATTGGTTGAAACATTTGGAAACCAACCCACAAACTTTGAAAACAAACCTTCAGCTTCATACTCAGTTCTACCCTCTATATTCAGTATATTCAGTGTTCTCCCCTATATACTCAGTCCCTGGACTGCTATACTCTGAGGTGCAATTATTGCTTTCTCTGTTGGATAGTTCATTTGAAGCATATCCTTTTTCAATCTACATTTCATTAATTCCTGAATATCCAGCTTCTTGTGTAGTATATGTGAAGAGTTAATACCACTTTATAATGCCTTGTTAAGACCACACTTGGAATACTGCATTCAGTTTTGGTCGCGAGGTAAAAAAGATGCTGAGACTCTAGAAAGTGTGCAGAGAAGAGCAACAAAGATGATCAGGCGACTGGAGGCTAAAATATATGAAGATCAGTTGCAGGAACTGGGTATGTCTAGTTTAATGAAAAGAAGGACTAGGGGAGCCATGATAGCAGTGTTCCAATATCTCAGGGGTTGCCTCAAAGAAGAGGGAGTCAAACTATTCTCCAAAGCACCTGAGGGTAGAGCAAGAAGCAATGGGTGGAAACTAATCAAGGAGAGAAGCAACTTAGAACTAAAGAGAAATTTCCTGACAGTTAGAACAATTAATCAGTGGAACTTGCCTGCAGAAGTTGTGAATGTTCCAACACTGGAAATTTTTAAGAAGATGTTGGATAACCATTTGTCTGGAGTGGTGTAGGGATTCCTGCCTGGGCAGGGGGTTGGACTAGAAGACCTCAAAGGTCCCTTCCAACTCTGTTATTCTATGTTCTATATTTAAATAAAAAAGTGAAATACCTGATATAGCTATTTATAAAGGCATATAAAGGCCATATGGTGCATAAAGAAATAAAACTCCTTCCAGTCTGCCAGGAAGGCTAAGAGTCTGAGACCAGACAGAATTGTTATGAAAACATGATGGCAGTATCCTCCATATCAAATGTTGAGAAGAAATCTATGTAACGGTGGGAGAAAAAAATATGATTCAAAGCCTCTGTAGTTAGCCCCTAAATGCAGTTTTGGATCTCTAAGAAAAGATTTATTACCAGGTCCTGGGATAAAGCTCTGACAAGTAGGTAGTGTCAAAGAGAGAATGTAAAAGAATCAGAAAGGCTAATATTAACAACATCTATTGCAAATAATTGAATGTATGCACTTTTGTAGAATGTTTATTAGATATGAAAATGGAATGAATTGGGCATTACCTTTATACTAGTCAACATATTACTGTTTGCATAGTCAAGAGGCAGTTCTTGCTTCCCAAGTCCATATCTGAGTTAGGAATCGGACTTAATTTTCTAGTTCAAGTTTAACATGTTCTCTATCTCCAATTGAAATTTATCTTCCAAAATGGTAAATTGCTCAATATCCCAACTGACTAAGACATGATAGATTGTGGAACAGGCAATTGACTCATCTTGTGATTGTCATTATTGTTATTTATTGCTAACAGGCTCTCAGTTGCCAGATGGTTAGGGCATGGGGTAGTTTTTAATAATTTGGATTTGTCCTTTAATACTTCATTACTTTTATAGGAGTAGCTCTAAGTTTGCTTTTCCTGTTATAACTTGCCATTTGCATGTCCTTCACCCTATATTGGAGAATATGGGTGGACACCAGAGATAGATAAAGCCAAGGGAAGAAAAGATATGTAACAATGAAATAAATAAATAAATATAAATTGGGTAAATATATATATAGTGGATGAAAACATATGCAAAATAATTAAAATAGTTAAGAACTAGAGACCTTAGCACCAGAACTGCTTTTCTGTTGCCATCTTGATAAGTCTACATAACTTGTTTGTTTAATATAATTGTAACCTAGTTTTTTTTATCACCCCCCCTCCATCCCCAATGACTTCAAGTTAGTCTTGACTCCTTGCTATTGCCTGGAAAAGTTCCTACAATTTCTTCTCAGGTATTCAGAAGTAGTTTGTCATTGTCTGAGGGAGAATGGCTGACCAAAAGTCACTCAGCCAGCTTTGTGCCATAAAAGAGGCTAGAATTCATGGTCCCCTGATTTCATTAAATTTGCTCTCACTCCTTTTTTTATTAATGAGTTTGATTTTGTACAGGTCTTTGCGGGAAAAAAAAGAAAAGAAAAAGAAAAAAGAAGGAAGGAAGGAAGGAAGGAAAAATACCCTTGAGATTTCATCAGTTAAAAACCTTAGCAACATTTGAAAGTGTATATGTATTTCATTTAAAAGCAAACATTTTAGATTAAATTAAACAAAATTTAATTTATCTGGTTTTCTTGAACATTAAAAAGTATAGGAAAAGGACTTCAGTTTTGAATTTGAAACTCTTTATAATACAAAATTCCTTTGAAATCTATTTTGGCAAGCTTTAAGCATTGATTATGAAAGTAATTCGTAGATGGTACTCTACCCTCTTTAACTTGCATTATTTTAATTAAAGTTTTTCTAAACTTGTTGGAGATGCTATAGCTAAACTGAAAATAGTGTCATCTCTCAGGCAATGCCCATTTAGTGGCTCATTTCTATTGAAAATGTTTTAGAATATTGGAAAAAATACACAACATTTTATAATAATTAATGAAAATATAATTTAATTTACTCTTTTCCCCATGACATATGAAATGGTGCAACACAATCAGTTATCTTCTTTTTCACTGTTTAGGGGTTTGATTTACTATTGTACACTCTGGAAGCACCTATTTCTCTGAATCAGTGAAATTTTAGAAGCATGGAATAACATTGGCTGAAACATTAGTACAATAGCAAGGTCTTGACTCTGCTAACTAGACGATTTTATTCACATTTGGTCTCCATTATTAGCTTTATTTATTATCTCGCCTTTCATTCAGAAGCTCAAGGTGGAATACATATAGCCTTTCCTCTTATTTTACCCCATAGTAACAAACTTACAAAATTGAGAGAGGATGACCTGGGCCAAAGTCACCCAATGAATTTCTGCAGTTGAGGCTAGTCTAGAACCTGGATCTCGCTAGTTCTGCTTAAACACCTTAACTACAACACTACACTAGTTTTCAACAAAGTATTGTAAATACAACACACACACACACACACACACACACACTTCCTAATCAATTTGTATTTTTGAATATGCAGATTTTAAATGTTGTATTTGTCTTCAGATTTTAATTATTTAATGATCATGCCAATCTTGCAAAATAAAAATGGCCATTTGATAAACAGTGAAAACTGCACAGATTTAGCAATATGTTTAAGGGGAAAAATTGATAATTAAATTTATCAGAACTAAATTTGAGGCCCAACAGTGACTCCCTTATAGAAGTAAATCATGACGGGCTATGCTATACTATTGTCTGAGCTGAAGGATGACATAAACAACAAGCCGAGTTAACCTTCACTATATTTCAATAGCCATGCTTCTTAAAAAATAATAGGTAGGGAAGATAAGACATGCATGCCTGATGTTGAAGAAAAGACTGTTTGTACCCAGTACATTGGAGGAATTGTTCAGGAACAGTTCAGCCATGTCAAAATGTGACCCTGTCAAATTGCCAAGGGTCAGAATGTCCTATAATCATCTGCTGAGTTGGTGCTAGACACAGAACCTTAAAGTTGCTTGTGAGTTTACTTTAACTTCATATACTTTGGTATTTTACTAGATTTTACTTGACAGCTTTATCCCACCAGCTCAAAAAGAAACAAACCAGTGCTGTTGGAGATAGATAAGCATTTTTCCTTAGTCTTTGTCAAGAATTTTTCTAATTTCTTCAAACAAATGCAGTGCATTCTGCTTAATCAGGCCAATCTTATAAAAATATGGAGTATTTGGACATTATATTGTGAGGCAGAACTGAATATTCAGATGATAATTCACATGCAGAGAGAAATATCTGCTGGATTGAAAAAGCTCCTAAACAGCAAATTCTGGAGAGAATAATAAGAAAGCAATCTTTCTTGGAAATAAATAACTAGATTAGTGGGATTACATTTAAGCAAACAAGCATGGGGAAGTTTGAGCTTCAGAGTATAATAAATTACTTCTACTTTCACCTAAATTACATTATTGGCATCAGATCATATAATAGCCTTTATGATGTAGTATTTCTAAAAGAAACAATTTTTCCTGTGATCACTTGGTGGTATTTACAATCAAATTGAAACAATGAGGGCCAAAAATCACAAACAAAAAAAGTAATGCAATAATCCTTCTCATCTTATTATTTATTATACAGCAGACAAGTTAAAGGAGGCTTTATTGTCTGAATGGAAAGTTTTGTTTGTTTGTGGAACAAAAACAGTAAAAAGTGATGTGCGCTAAATTTAGGATGCTCACCACCTGATGTGTATGTGAGATGTGCACAAACACTATATATTTAATGTTCATGCACATACAAACACATTTCATTGTTTATTGACATTGATATCCTAATCGGTATTTCACTAACAGAAATTATCCTCTGGATTGTCAGAAGGAAATAGTAGACAGCATTACTTTCAAAAAGTTAGGGTTCCCAACACTAATATGTAGTAATTGGCTAATCAGTTTAAGACTTTGTGCCCTGTAGGTACCAGGCATCTATCAAGAAAATAATTATCACTGTCTACACCTTAAATACTTCACATATCGCCAATTTCACTATATACTATTTCTGAATCTGTATGCACATATACAAATGTTTCTATCTCAGGAAAAAGCAAAATCCACTTGAATTAAGTGGAATGTAATCCAAGGACTATTTTGTAATAAATTGGTTCATTATTATAATACTCTGAAACTATTTGTTGCTTTTGCTGCAACAGATGATGGCTATTTCTCTGGAAAAAATTCTCCATGTTGCTTATGTCATATTTCTTTTCATTCCTATTCAACTGGAAACTTAAGTAGTCTTTAAATACAAAACATACTTTCCAACTATCTTTTATAAGATTATCTTTCTTCCCTAAATAACTGCTCACATATAAACACAATAGTGTCACAGAATTACACCAGGAGTGTACCTATGGAAATATATTCAACTTCTTTCCGTACAAAATAGACATGATGCCTACAAAAGGCTGTTGTAGACCAACCTAATAGATAACTATTATATAGAAGGTATTCATCTCTTCAGCTACAATTAAGTGCTTTTTTAAACCTAGCTCACATTAAACTGATGTACAAATTTATTCACATATTTGACTAGATTTATAAGCTACTCCAATCAGTGCAACCTTAAGCAACTGACACCAAGCCAACCATCATTTTCTATTACTAGATTTTTGTCTCCTGATCAGAAATTTTATGAAACCCCTATTGTAGGTGATTTGAATTGTCATTCCATCAGCCTTAACTAATATAGTTTATGACAAGGAATGGTGAGAGTTGCAATCTAAAACATTTGGAGGGTATCAGGTTGCCCACATATATTCAATCTTTCTTTAAATATGTGGACTTGATGTCCAGAATTCTTAGCAATAAACAAACCTGGAAGGCATCACTTTCAGGAGGGCTCCTGGTTTATATAGTCAGTGTCTAGAATGTAAAAAAATCAGTTTTATAGAAATAAAACAGGTTCAAAGTAACCATTTCCCTTTAATGTATTTATTCTGGAGAATAGTTGCAAATACATGATGACAGAAAATGTGACTTTAATGTACTTCTTTAAGTAAAAGAAAATCAGGTCACATGTTAAGTAAAACTTTTTATCAACATGTGAGTATGTTTTCTTGGAAAGCACTCATGAATAGCTCCACAAAAGAAAATTAATATATCTGATTTGTTTATATCACCTAATTCAGGCAAAAAGAGTTGGCACTGAAGAATGCAATGAAATGGGTTTATAATATTTCTTACGTACTGGAGCGTATATAAATCCTTATAAATAAATACTATATGCTCAGTATCAGATGAACTAAATCAGATAAGTTATACACCCCTACATGGTATGTTGCATGTAGTCTCAGTCTCGCCTTTTCTGTCAGCTGTAGCTTTGGTGAGAAATTAAAAGTTAATTTTGTCTTTGTCCTTTTGTCTTTCTCCTTATCAGTATTGCCTCCAAGGCATGCTGAAGTATGTGGAAAGTGACCTTCAGTTTACTAATATCATCCTGACACAAATGATTTAGTCTCTGTTCATCTAATGTTCTGTATTAACCAAAGAAAAAGTCACTCTCCATAGCCAGTGGATTTCACTGGACCCACAAAGAAAAGACATTTTATGAAAGAGGGAGGGAGAAAGAGAGGGAGAGAGAGAGACAGATCTTGAGTTTTTTATGTTCTTTGTAAGGTTTGAAAATGAACTATACCTACTTTAGTTGAATCAAGGTTTGTCTTCTATATATTTGAAAACCATTGCATTTCTTTTAATTTTCTAGATATCCTCAAAATAAATAGTGTCAAATGTTTGATATAAGCAGAAGATAAAATGTTAAATATCAGAAGACAATATTAAAAATATTTTGATATTAAATATTCAACTTAATACTTAGCGCAATGACATTTAGCATTAAAAACAATTGATATTAAAATGCTCATGCAATGGGAAGATCCAATAGTGCAAATTCCCATTTGCACAATTCGCAATAATCATTCTGCTGATCAGTTGCTTGCATACCTATTTATGAACATGCCAAATCTACTGAGGATGAACAGGGAATGGAACCAGCTGCATTCTTGTGTCATCGCCATATGTTTTGTCAACATCTGAAGATTTTTTTCTCTTATCTCACAGTGGATCTCTAACTGATTTGAGAACAGTATAAGAAGCTGCATTTATTTTTATTTACCAGTAATTATAAATTACTTATTAGAGCAAGTTATGGCAAAATAAGTCTGTTTGTCCATTGACTATTTGTCAAATACATCAAATTAACATGTGCTCCTGTGTCAACACATTTTTTTGCTTAGTGATTTGATATTTTAAGGATTATTTTAAACTCACTGAACTAGAATAACTCAAAATCACCAAAATCCAGTACTATTACATGCATTTTTAGTGTACTCCAAGCAATTTTCAAGAAAAAAGCCTGTCAGGAATAATTGTTAAGACTTATTTATAAACCTATATTGTATCAATTAAGTTAATTATTTGGAAAGAAGTGACTTTGGCATTCAGTTTTTACCTTCCTATTTTCACATATGATAATTTCAGCATGAACTATTTTACTTTTAAAAGTGCATATGTACACATTATCCTGCTGTGATTTATACCATTCCTGTTTTTCTCTCATTCTTCCAACATCATATTAAGAAAAGTGATATGCAGTTATCTCAAATCCTTTGTACTCAATAAGAGAACAAATGAAACAAGATACATTTGAGAAATCTATTTTATTCAACCATTTTTGTAGGAAAAACAGATGTATTTTATATGAAACTATAAACCATTAAAGTGTTGAAAGATATTGTTGCGCAGCGGAAAATATCCTGGGCAGTTTGCAAATTTAGGCCTTATTTCCTGCCCCCAAGAATTAAATGGTCAATAGAATTCATTGGTCTTAGGCTAATAATTTTATGCCTCCTGTGTGCAATAAATGTAGATGATACTAATGTTGATAATACTAAATTTTCACAGACCTATGTATCTTATAAGGTTGGTGTAAGGATAAAATGAAATTCTCCTCCTGTACTCTGCTTTGAGTTCCTTGAATAAAATCAAGATATGAATATTACAAACATTATAAAGCAGTTTGACCACTGCCCCTCCCACCAAAATTACAAAGTTTTCATAGTTTATTTTCAAAATGCTGGTTCCTTTAAACAGAGTGGGGGGGGGGGAATTATAGCATCTTTATGACTAGTGGACTTCAACTCCCATAATTCCTAAGCCAGCATAGTAAACCTTCCTGAGCCTTCAGTGTAATAACATTAGGTTAAATGATGAACTCATGTAACAAACGATGGCATTTTCACTGACATTAGCTTTTCAATTAGTAAATAAGTAGAACCCTAGTACGATATTGCAAACAAATCATTAACATGCAAATCTGCACAGGCCCCTTTAAGTCAGTAGCATCTTTGCCTTTACTAAAGGCTTCCTTATGCAGAATGGCTGATAACATGATATTTGAGATGCCCCAAAGATAAACGCTTAGTGAGAAAAAGTGAAAAGGCATGTACAGCCCTGCTAGGACTTAAAGGCTAGACTGTAGACTGCCTCTACAGGCTGTCAGGTGAACAGCTAAATTTGGTGAAGATCCAGCTTCCTCCATTTTGATGCACAAGTCTCTAGTCCACTAAATTTTAGGAAACACAATGTTTTTTTTTTTCTCCTGTTCAAAGGAAAAAGCTGCAGAAAGATTTTCTTCCCTTGCTTGCTTCTGTTCTTCTACTCTTCAGCCTGGAGTCAAGGTAAGGTTTTTAAAAGACATAAGAGACTGGAGAACAGAGGAGTTTAGTTTTTGCACCTAATTGGGAGAGGGGAGAAAGATCAACAAGCAACCCAATCGCAGCTTTTTTTGGTTTTCTTTATTTAAGAACTGTGCTTTCTGGGGGAGGGAAGAGGTTAAAGCAAGGAAAAGGTTTTGAGAAGTTCATCCTGAAGCGTCCATCTTCGCATACAGAGAGGGCTAGTTTCCTAAAACCTTGAAGAAACCATGAGAGGTATGAAGCCTCCTGCCTGCCAGCTGATGGCTCAAAAAGCTGCAATTTCTGCAAGGAATTGTCAGGGCGCTGAAAATGGCAGCTGCTTCCAGGAGGCATGGAAAGCAGGCCCAAGTATTGTAGGATCCCATCAGGCAGGATGAGAGTAAGAGAGTTGGGGGCACTGCAGCTTCCCCATGGTCTGTCAAAAGAGTGAATAACTTTGGGGGCACTGCAGCTATCATAACTATGAAACAGGGTTGCATGTAGTTTTGAGGTATCAACTGTAACATTGACCAGTTGTTACATGACCTGTCATTTCTTGAGGATTACCTGTATGACAGTCAAAACAAAAAGTAAAGATGAGAAGCATAACAACAAAAAAGGGAAAAAATAGAAATATTCTAAACATATGCCTGTGATGGCGCAGTGGTTAGAATGCAGTATTGTTTAATTCTGACCAGCTCAAGGTTGACTCAGCCTTCCATCCTTCTAAGGTCAGTAAAATGATGACCCAGACTGTTGGGAACAATATTCTTACTCTGTAAATGCTTAGAGAGGGCTGTAAGCACTATTGCTATTGCTATTGCTATGACTGCCATTAGAATGACTTACACAAGAAATATAATAACCCCCAGGAATTGGGTGTGCTTGTACTAAAAACCACCCTTCGATATTTAGTGTCTTCCACTGACTGCCATGTGGTTCTTGTCATTCTGATGACACTGCAGCTCTTGTTGGTGGGACCTAAGGACCTAAAACTGTGCACTGGATCATGGCCAGTTCATCTTTGCTAACTCCTATGAGCCAGTGAAAAACAGTCTTCAGTTCCAATCCATTCAGCAATTACTAGTGCCAAATACCACTCAGCTGTCAGATTCTTATTTCCATAGTGCTTTGATTAGTTAGCTTGCCTAGATTATCTTTACGGCAGAAAGAAATAGTAAACTGAAGAGAAATAGGAGTAATTCATTTTAGATCTTGAAAAAGAATCTTTTCAAGAACAATTATTTTTCTACAAACAGTGCTGCAGACTGAAATAGATTGAAGTGCTCATGAAAAATTGAGTTCATCTTTCTGCTTTACATCAGCATACTTTAGGTTTCCCTTATCCAGTTTCTTAAATTTTGTTCATAACACAACAGTGTTACAAGATGTTACAATGCTGCTGTTTTGTTCAGACTCCTTATATGTCTGATTTCTTAGACAGCATTTCTTTGGATATAATTTATTAGAGGATACATCTAATAAAAATATTTCTTTCAGAGTTGAACTTAACTGCCTCTCTATCAATTTTAGTTGCCTTTTTGAAAGCTATTTGAGAATAATTCAGTTGTAGATTAAAATAATGTAATAAAAATAAATATTTATTTATTTATTACATAAATGTAATAAAAATAAATACTTTCCTGACAGAATTTATATGACTTACCCATTCAGTTTCTTCCGTTTTTTTTTCCATTGTATATATGTTTATCTACCATTATACTACAATAACAATTTTGTAGAGCAATGCTTAAACATAACACCTGAAAAACATTGCTTGGCTCCATTCATTATGCTAAATCATGGTTTCTTTAACCTTAGCTTTATTCAAATCACAATTTTGGTTAAAACAAAGTTTTTATTAGTGAAAACCAATTAGTAACAAATCAAAGGCATTTACTGAGTATCATAACTGAATTGAAACCAGAATTGTTTTCACTTATTGAAATCTTAATTGTGCATGAACACACTTGCAAAAATCACTTCAATATTAGTATATAAAAGCAATACATTTTTTAAAAAAAATTATGCCAACAAGATATGAGTAATGAAAGATACTGTCCACAAGATAGATTTTAGGAGAAACCCTCCTATACTACCTGTACTACCTATACTACCACCTCTTACAATAGTAAACAACACAGTATCAACAGTAGAGACCTTCAAGTTTCTAGGTTCTATAATATCTCGACTTAAAATGGATATCTAACATCAAAAACGTCATCAAAAAAGCATAACAAATCATTTTCTTTCTGCACCAACTCAGAAAGCTTAGACTGCCCAAGAAGCTGCTAATACAGTTCTACAGAGGAATTGTTGAGTCTGTCATCTGCACATCTATAACTGTCTGGTTTGGCTCTGCAACCAAACAAGACAGACACAGACTTTAACAGTTAATTAGAACTGCAGAAAAAAACAATTGCTACCAACCTGCCTTCCATTGAAAACCTGTATACTGCATGAGTCAAAAAGAGGGCTGTGAAAATATCTACAGACCCCTCACATCCTGGACATAAATTGTTTCAACTTCTACCCTCAAAACGACGCTATAGGGCATTGCACACCAGAATAACTAGACACAAGGACAGTTTTTTCCTCCATGCCATCACTCTGTTAAACAACTAATTCCCCCAACACTGTTAAACTATTTAGTATTACTATTATTCTTCTCATCTTTCCTATTTCCTATCTCCTTTTCTACTTATGACTATGTTACTTATATCTTTACGATTTATATTGTTTTATCTAGATTCCTAGTATGATTTATGTTGATTACTTTAGTATCCTATGACTAGCACTAAGTGTTGTATCTTATGATTTATGACGAATGTATTTTTATGATGACGATCATGATTTATCACTTATAGCTTTTATTTACGCTGAGAGCTTATGCACTGAAGACAAATTCCTTGTGTGTCCAATCATACTTGGCCAATAAAGAATTCTATTCTATTCAATACATTTTTTAAAAAAAATATACCAACAAAATATGACTAATGAAAGGTAGTAAGGAGTAAGGATCATGAATAACTTCCAAAATTTTCTGAAAATTATATGAGAACTAATGATACTACAAAAGGCAACAACTGTATCACCATGAACTTCAACTATTTTAGAAAGAAACTAGTGTTCAGGTGGCATTTTCATGCATCTTTATGAAAGAAGCCTAAAGAGAAAATAAATGCTCTAAACCAGTTACTTGGTAAGCAAATATAATTGATAGGAAGGATTGGCTTAGTTATTTATATGATGAAGCAATGGAATAAGGTGGTTGCACCTCACAAGGACTGGTAAGCATGTGTTTGATGACATTAATTAGGAGGACCATAAACTGGCATTTATGGATGGTAGTGTAATAAAACTCCAAAATAGGACCTCAGATAAAGAGGAAAAAAGTTGGAAAATTGATGAAATAGAACCTCTTACATCACACTGTGATGGACAAGACAGGACAGGACAGGAAACTGAACCCTCTCAGCCACAAAATCAGCATAGAGCAATGATGCTTAGGTAATGAAGCCAATGGCTTTTATTGTCTATACATAAACACTCAGGATATGCAAAATAAACAAAATGACCTTGAACTTCTAACACAAAAAGGCAAATACAATTTAAAGATAAAATGTAAATATGATGGATAATATCCAAATCAAGGCTAAATTTCATTTAACAGAATAAAGGCAAAAGGAAGGAAAGAGAGGAGTATCTTAAAAATATCCCTTAAAGATCAGAAATCTAAATGAATGAATGTATGTATGTATGTATGAATGAATGAATAAGACAATTGCTTGCTGGTCAGCATGTAATTGAGTATCTTGTCTCATGCTTTGTGTTTACAACATTCCTACCATCTGCTAAAGAAAAATGAAGTAAGATATATCTGTCAATTTGTCCCAGCAAATCCATGCAGACTTCTGATGGTTAGCTTATTAATTTCAAGGTACTATGGCAATGTAAAACTATCTGCCCATCTGTGCTATCTTGACATGAGATACCCAAAGAAAAGCCAAGATGGCCAATTGGGCAAAGACAATTGAGCTGTTTCATTTCATTAAAAAAAACCTTGCAACAGAGGATGCATCATTGCGAATCTATGTCTTGCAACACATTTCTATAATTATTTTTTTCACTCATCAGATATTATTTTAAGATGCTTTGCTATCTCTTAAATATTTTGAACTGAGGCTATTTGAAGCATTCAAAAGGAACAATTCATAAAGCATGTTAGCATGAAAAAGCATCCTCCTTTGAATCATTAAAGCAGCTATATCTTCTTGAAGCATCTGTGAATATTCAGAAGAATACAGCTCTTTAACACTTGGAAAAATGTGTAACCTCATGCTAACACACTTTATGAAGCATCCTATTTGAAAAATAAACTGACTCTTGCTGCAGCATGAAACATCATTACAAAATCGGAATCTGTTCCAACTATACTTTTGCTCCAGTGCCATATCCCTTGATTCTAAATCTTAGAGCTCTGTTTTGTTTTGTTTTTATAGTAGCCTCTTTTCCTCTTTCTTTCTGCCCTTGAGGGCTACAAGAGTGAATGACCTTGTTTTATCCAACAGATGAATTAATTATTTGAAGAGATTCATTTCAAAAGAGACTGAGCTTTTATACTTAATAATCTAATAGTATTAGTGCATTGACACATTGATGTGATAATTTCAGCAACTGGATAAGATAGACTAAGAAAGGTAGCCTATCTGAAGTCATTATGTGCTTTTGCATACTAAAACTGAGAATTCTGTAATCCATTGTTCATTATTTTAACTACTATATTATATCAACTATACCAATTGTCCATGTGCTTAGCACGGAGGACAGCTGTTTAAGAAAATAGAGTATATGATGTTAAAAGAACATGAGCTACCAATTTAATTTAATTCACCCGTACTTCTGTTTTTTTTTAACACATGCTAGGAATAGATAATGCAGTGTCTTTAAGGCATTAACTTGAATGGCAAATTTTCACTGATGATAGGAGTTATAGCTCCAAACATCTAAAAGGTCCGTTACTAATGGGCAGCCTTCTATTGTTAATTTTATTATTAGTTCAGATTTCCAACATTTCTTGAAGAAATGTTTATTCCATCAGGCGGGCTTGGCCTAATCTCTTCCCTTTTTAAATATGTAAATTTTAATCTGTTTTTAAATTATTGGGGTGTTTTAATCTGTCTGGGCCAAAATGATTTAATTTGATTTTATCTGGTTTTTAAATTTTTTGTATCTATGTATTTTATTGTTGGCTGTTCACCGCCCTGAGTCCTTCGGGAGTAGGGCGGTATACAAATCAAATAAACTAAACTAAATTAAACTAAACTAAACTAAGACCTTTTAGGATGATATGTGGCTTTGTTGGTAATAGCTTGTCATAAACTCGGTTAGTTTAATCAATAGGCCATGATGAAAGAAACTATGGTTTAAGAGTTATATGAATTATAATATGAAATTGAAAAAAATGGAAAATGTACATACTCTTGGTATCTCCTCCCCACACAAAAAAAAAAAAATGAATTTCTGCATCCATCTTTCCGCAACATAGATAATTATTAAATTCTGGGAACTTTATAAACAACATTGTTCAGTCTGCAGCTCATGCAAAATCATTATTAAAAGCAAATTGAGTTACTAATCATTAGCTACAAACTAATTAGCATTCTAGTATTCTGGGGAAAATGAGGGACAACTTTACTGTTGCTACTGAAATATGTTTTGAATATGAAAATCCTTTTAACAGACATGAAAAATGGAGCACTGTAGAAGAATTAAGTAAATTATTAAATACTTATGGAAGGGTAAACAATAATATAAAGAAATTGTGAAGCTCAGAATCATATAGGCATTTGATAAAATTAACCCCCTGGAGAAGTGACGGTCTGTTACAAGCAGTTATACAATCACCAGGTTCTTTTAATAACAGTTGAAAGTTGGATGCCACTGCCAGTCCTGGAAATCCTAAAAGGATTTCCCAGGTGGTGATGATTCTACATGCTGCTTGGACAGGAATGACTGCATGGCATTTATTTGTTTGTTTGTTTGTTTGTTTGTTTGTTTGTTTATTATATTTCTATACCGCCTTTCTCCCGTAGGACTCAAGGCGATGTACAGTCAAGAAAAAATATAGATACACAAACATCATAAAATTGCTAATTAAAATTATTATTATAACATAGTTTGGCCCAATTAAATAGAACCTAAAATTAGATAACATTTTAAAAAACATTCATATGTTCATATGTTTAGCCCCACCTGTTGGAACATCAGGGTTTTGAGGGCACGGCGGAAAGCACGGAAATCAGGGATATTTCGTATCTCAGGGGGCAGTTCATTCCAAAGGGTTGGAGCCCTCACAGAGAAGGCCCTCCCCCTGGGAGTCGCCAGTTGGCATAATTTGACTGACGGTACCCTGAGTAGTCTCTCCCTGTGAGAACGAACTGGTCAGTGGGAGGCTATTGGTGGCAAAAGACGGTCTCATAGGTATCCAGGTCCTAAGCCATGGAACGCTTTAAAGGTGATCACTAACACCTTGAATCGCACCCGGAAGACCACCAGGAGCCAGTGTAGTTCGCGTAGGAGAGGTGTTACATAGGCGCAACAAGCTGCGCTCATAATCACCCACGCGGCTACATTCTGGACCAGTTGGAGCCTCCGGATGCTTTTCAAGGGGAGCCCCATGTAGAGAGCATTACAGTAGTCCATACGGGAGGTGACTAGGGCATGAGTGACCGTGCACAAGGTGCCCCGATCCAGAAAGGGACGCAACTGGCGGATCAGGCGAACCTGATAAAAGGCACCCCTGGCCATGGCCGTTAAATGATCTTCTAAAGGTAGCTGTGAATCCAGGAGGACACCCAAGTTGCGGGCCCTCTCTGTGGGGAGCAAGGTCTCATCCCCAATTGTCAGTGATGGTACCAGCTGACTATATCGGGATGCTGGAAGCCACAGCCACTCGGTCTTGGAGGGGTTGAGTCTGAGCTTGTTTCTCCCTATCCAGATCCGTATGGCCTCCAGGCAATGGGACATCACAGCAAGGGCATCATTGGGGTGGTCTGGGGTGGAGATGTATAGCTGTGTGTCATCAGCATACTGATGAACACTCACCCCGAAACCACAAATGATCTCGCCTAGCGGTTTTACATAAATGTTGAACAGAAGGGGTGAGAGGACTGACTCCTGTGGCACCCCACAAATAAGGTGCCTTGAGGTCGACCTCTGCCTCCCTGCCAACACAAACTGCAAACTGTCAGAGAGGAAGGAGGAGAACCACCGAAGCACAGTGCCACCTATTCCTAACCCCTCCAGCCAGTGCAGTAAGATACCATGGTCGATGGTATCAAAAGCCGCTGAGAGATCTAATAGGACCAGGACAAAGGAGCAACCTCTGTCCCGAGCCCTCCAGAGATCATCAACCAACGTGACCAATGCTGTTTCTGTGCTGTATCGTGACCTGAAGCCCGACTGGAACGGATCCAGATAGACAACTTCATCCAGATATCGGGGTACTTGTCGCGCCACCACACTCTCAACAACCTTCGCAATAAAGCGAAGATTGGAGACTGGACGATAATTTGATAATATAGCCAGGTCCAGGAAAGGCTTCTTGAGGAGGGGCTTTACAACCGCCTCTTTCAAGGCCTCACTCAAAGAAGCATTTATAATCCCCTGGAGCCAGCCTCGTGTAACCTCCCGGGAGGCCAGTACCAATCAGGAGGGACACGGGTCCAATAAACATGTGGCAGCATTAAGCTTGCCCAGAATCCTGTCCACGTCCTCAGGAGCCACAGAGTCAAACTCTTCCCTGATAACGCTCTCAAGACCTACCCCCGTCTCCTCCCCTGGATCTACCCAATCGGAGTCCAAGCCTTCCTGAATCTGAGCGACTTTATCATGCAGAAATTGTACAAAATCCTCAGCTCGACCGTGTAAGGGATCTTCCCGTACCCCCACCTGAAGTAGGGAGCGGGTCACCCTAAACAATGCGGCTGGGCGGTTCTCTGCAGATGCAATAAGAGTGGAGAAGTAGCTAGACTTCGCCGCTCTTATCGCCACTAGGTAGGTCTTAATATAAGATCTCACCTGTGTTCGGTCAGATTTAGATCGGCTTGTCCTCCAATCGCTCTCCAGGCGTCTTTTCCAATGCTTCATCTCTCTCAGCTCCTCGGAAAACCAAGGAGCTAGACGAGATCGGCATCGGGTCAGAGGCCACAAAGGCATGACACAGTCCAAGGCCCCAGTAGCCGCCCTGTCCCAGGCGACCACCAGGTCCTCAGTCGAGTCATGAGCCAGAGTCTCAGGAAATGGCCCAAGCTCCATCAGGAACCTTTCGGGGTCCATCAGGCGCCTGGGATGGAACCATTTGGTTGGTTCCGTCTCCCTGCGGTGGGTGGAAGTGACTTGAAAGTCCATGTGAAGGAGAGAATGATCAGACCATGACAAGGGCTTGATGTCTATATCCCCTATTCTAAGATCATTCAGCCACTGATCAGAGATAAAAATCAAGTCCAGAGAGAGATTCCCCAAGTGGGTGGGGCCTTTAACTACCTGGGTCAAGTCCATGGCCGTCATGGAAGCCATGAACTCCCGAGCCATCTCCGACATCTCACCAGCGGATGGCAGGTTAAAATCCCCCATAACAATAAGTCTGAGGGTTTCCACCGCCACCCTGGCTATAATGTCGAGCAGCTCAGGCAGGACTGCTGTTACATGGCAGGGAGCCAGGTATGCAATCAGTAGGCCCATCTGAATTCCCCGACCCCACTTCACAAGGAGGGACTCACATCCGGCTATCTGAGGAACAGTGGCCTTCCTCGGGCAAAGACTTTCTCTAATAATTGCTGCCACTCCCCCACCCCTTCCCTGAGTCCTTGGCTGATGGAATGCACGGAAACCTGGCGGGCCCATTTCCACAAGGGGGACTCCTCCCTCCTGGCCTAACCAGGTCTCCGTAATCCCTGCCAGGTCAGCACCCCCCTCTGAAATAAGATCATGAATGAGGGGGGCTTTATTTACCACTGACCTGGCATTACATAACATCAGCCAGGGCCAGGGCCTGAGACTCTGAACAACCCGGGAAACGAGCAATGCTTTGGGGGTCAGAGTGCGCAATCGCTCATAAACATCGAGTGCGCACTCCCGAAACATAATATGGCCCCCTGCAGCCGTCATATCTACCCCTCCCACTTACTATACTAATGCCCATCGCTTCATCCCCCTGCATCCTTGTCAGATTTCTGTCCTCATCCTCCCCACCGTGATCATCAGACCCATTACCCCATTCAGTGGATTTATGGATCCCCCCAGATCTATTCCCACAATCCCTCCCAGAACCCCTTAAAATAGAACTTAAAGATTTATCTTAAAAACCTCAAAGCCTTGTTTTTTTGTAAACCACCTCTCGGGGTTCCAAAACCCGTCCTCAAGGGCGGCCCTCGATAACTGAGAGGGCCAGACATGCGAGAGCGGGGAATCTCGCAGTGCAAGGAGCTCCGCAGTTGAATTCATCGAAGATAGGAGCGAGCTGAAGGAGATGAAGGATCATTTTCTTCTAAGAGTGTTGAGATGATTAAGACAGGTAATTTTAAAATAAGGGAGGAAATATAGATGTACATCATAGACCTACTGACTAAACTATATTAGATTACATTCAGCAAGTGACACAGTCAAATATCATTTTAAAATGGTTTCATATTCAGTCCAAGGTGCACGTAGCAATCATATGCAAGCAGACTTGTGAATGCAAGGCACAGCCTGAGCCTCAGGAAGGTCAGAGAGGTCGTGCTGATTAGCTCTTCTAGCTCAGGCAAGCAGCAGGGCTCAGCTGGGTTACCCAAGTTCACAATAAGCTATTGACATTCAGCTACATTGCTTACTCATTACCAGATCAGCAGGGGATTGTCTGGGTCTTCATTAACTCTTATCATACTCTTGATTATTATTTTTTTTTAAATATCACACTCAACATGCAGATGATTGCTAGGGAACATTTACCAGTTGCTTTGAAATGAGCAGCATCTAGAAAATGATGGAAGCTTTTTGAAGCAGGAATCTGTTTGCATAGGTTAGATTCTAAAGACTGATCCATCTGATATATGGCTGAACATCTAGAGAATGTTAGAAGAATCTTCATTGGAGGAAATGGTTGGTTGATCTCTTAGTCATATTTCTGACTTATGGATGTGAAGCAATACATTTCTCTACCTCAAGTTCACTGGCCTGCAACTAAATCACACTATTACATCATAATGACGAACTTACACATCAACTACAACCAAAGAAACCACATTATGGATCCACAATGTTTGAAAACAACTAAGTTGCACTGCTTTACAACCTTAAACTAGTGTTTAGTGACAATAAGTAGTGTTAGTAAATTAGTGTTAGTAAACTAGCCAAGCTATAGTCTGTGACTTCTCTACTCATTCTGTTGAGTTTCTGTTCTAAAGTTTTGCCTTAACATCACTGCTTAACTAGACCTCTTCCAAACTCTTCTTCACATTATGTATGGAATAATTATGTCTACAGTAAGTTTTATTCATCTTTGGTATCTATACAAGATATTACTTACATATTCATTAAATTCACTTAGACCAGGGCAGTCAAACTCCTGTCCCACAGGCTGGATGCGTCACATTCTGGCCACACCACGCCTGATTTAGCAAAGGGGAAAAAAGTCCCAAGATGTCACATGACGCTGCCGTGACAACGTGAGTTTGACACCCTTGACTTAGACTTATTCCTACACATTTTGTTTTTTTATAAAAAAAATCTGGAATAATGTAATATTATAGCAGGCTTTTTTCATCCATATTTTTAAATAAACCAGAGTTGGCTGGATTCATGCAATATTACAAGCCACACAATATCATTATTGTTATAAGGAAAAGTAAAAAATCATAAAAAAAGTGAAAATACCATTCTGCAATATAGACACTCTCAAACAAATTATGAAATACTTGATAAGTTTTGATAGCCTGGACATTTTAGATTCCTGGCCTTCTTTAGAAGTACCAAATCTGAGCTGCAAAAGTCTAATCAACCAGTGGATGATGGCAAATAGTTACAGAAAATTGAAACTTGTGACAATTGTGCTGTTAATTAGATACTTATGTTATGTCCTTATAAGGACATCCGCCCGGATTGGCTGCCAGCCATCGGGCGGGAAAGTTTGAATAACTGTCAGGGGCGGTGCGACTGCCGGAGCGGATATAAGGAGAGCTCCGGCAGCGTGCAGCCAGTCTTGCTACTGTTCTTGTTCTAAATAAAGTTACAAATGTAACGAGCTGGTCGCGTCTTCCATTCCTGCACCGATCTAACACTGGCGACGAAGGACTAGAGAAAGAGACGAACCTCGTGGCGCCAAGCCAACAAGACCAAGACTCTGGCACCTGAAACCACAGTAGGCATTTCCGAAGGCATGGCATCCGCTGAAGTCATGTTGCCAGCCCTTGCTCCATTCCGCCCAGGGAAGGACAAGTGGAAATCCTACGTGGTCAATTTCGGCAATACCTGAGAGGCAACAACATCAGGGATGCTGATGATGACCGGAAAAAGGGCATCTTCTTGGCCAACTGCGGCTCCGAAGTCCTCGATATGGCAATCGATCTCGTAGCACCACGAGACATCGAAGAAGTGCCATGGACGGACCTGCTGCAGATCCTGGAACACCAGTGGTGAACCGTTTCACCTTCCATCAGAGGGACCAAAAGGAAGGTGAGACCATCAAAGAATTCATGGCCGCCCTGCGCCAAATGGCAGCCAGCTGTGAGTTCGACCACGTGGACAATGCCATCGCTGACCATGTGGTTTTCGGCATGAGGGACAGAGGCCTGCAAAAGAAATTCCTGAGCAGGAAGAAACTCGTGCTCAAGGATGTGGTGGAGGAAGCCACCGCATCCGAAATCTCGGAAAAAGCGGCTGCCGCAGTAAGCAGAGCTAAGGGAATCCACGAGATTCGCTCAACAGTGCAATCGTCAACTGAGGATTCCACAGCTGTATCAGAGTCGGAGGAGGAGTCCACCATCCACAAGGTATCCAGACCCCCAAGACGGGAAACCGTCCAAAGAAGCTACAAGGGGGAGCGCTGTGCCAGCTGCAGAGTGGACCATGCCAGGGCAACCTGCAAGTGGAGAGATGCGACCTGCAGACGCTGCAACAGAAGGGGTCACATCGCCGAAGCTTGCAGAGCTGAGGAACCAGCCCCAGAGCCCTCCAGTCACCGTCACCACGAGAATCGGAAGGATTACCAGAGATCATCCAAACGGTCCTCTGGCCCATCCAGACGTAGAGACGATGAGTTTCCCCGGAGTGGAGCGGTCCACCAGACGACCATCGCACACACGAACTCAGACAACGCCACCAAGTTCCACGTGACCATCCACGTGGAGGGTTCACCCTGCTCAATGGAGGTAGACTCGGGCTCAGTCTACTCCATTATGGATTGGCAACAATTGAAGCGGCTGCAACCCAGCATCACCAAGCGAGACCTGAAGCCTTTACACTCCAAGCTCATCGATTTTGGGGAAAACCCCATCGGAGTCTTAGGAAGAGCCAACATCCGAGTCTCCTACAACGAGTTCAAAGGCAAGCTTCCCATCACAGTCGTGGAGAACAGCCGACCGAACCTGCTAGGAGTGGAGTGGTTTAAGCCGCTGGGGCTATCAATCGAAGGCATCAACCAAATCCGCAGGGACGAACTCGACAACCTCATCGAAGAGTTCAAGGAAGTCTTCGATGGTAAGGTGGGGAAATTTGTGGGGAGGCCAATCTCTTTTAATCTGGACAAGGAAATCACCCCAATTAGGCTGAAGCCCCGCCGGGTTCCATTTGCCCTGCTGCCTAAGGTAGACGAGCAGCTGGATAAGCTGATCGCCCAGGGCATCCTGGAACCGATCGATCATGCCTCATGGGAGACCCCCATTGTGACCCCACTGAAGCATGATGGGTCTGTGCGCATCTGCGCCGACTATCGTTGTACCATCAACAAGGCGTTGGCACACAGCGCATATCCAGTCCCAGTAGTGCAGCACCTGTTGCATTCCCTGGGAACTGGCACAATTTTTGCAAAACTGGACCTGGCCCAGGCTTACCAGCAACTGCCAGTGGACGAAAAAACGGCGGAGGCCCAAACTATAGTCACACACAGGGGGGCATTCAAATGCAACCATCTCCAGTTTGGAGTTAGCGCTGCCCCCGGCATCTTCCAATCAATGATGGAACGCCTTCTCCAAGGCATTCCAGGGGTGGTGCCATACTTTGATGATGTACTAATCTCCGGAGATTCACAGGCACAACTCCTTGAAAGGCTCAGGCTTGTCCTGCAGCGCTTCAAGGCCAAGGGCTTGAGAGTCAGGAGAGATAAATGCATCCTAGGAGTACAGGAAGTCGAGTTTCTGGGCTATCTCATTGATAGCACTGGCATCCACCCCACCAAATCAAAAGTGAAAGCAATCCATGAAGCTCCGAGCCCCAAAAACAAAACGGAACTTCAGGCATTCCTTGGGTTGTTCAACTTTTATGCAATGTTTCTTAAACAGAAAGCCACAGTTGCTGAGCCACTCCACCACCTGCTGGGGAAAGCGGTTTCCTGGAAGTGGGGCCAAGAAGAGGAAGCAGCATTCCGAGCCGTAAAAGGACTATTAACCTCAAACAGCGTCCTCATCCAGTACAATGAGACGCTCCCCATCAAGCTAACCTGCGATGCGTCACCCTATGGGGTGGGGGCAGTACTCAGCCACGAACTGCCCAACGGCTCCGAAGCCCCAATAGCATATTTCTCAAAAACCATGTCCGGCACGGAACACAACTACAGCCAGCTGGACAAAGAAGCCCTGGCCATCGTTGCAGGAGTGAAACGATTCCATGAGTATCTCTACGGGAGGAGTTTCACCATAGTCACCGATCACAAGCCGCTCCTGGGGCTCCTCGCAGGCGACCAACCCACCCCGCCCTTCATGTCCCCGCGGATGACGAGATGGGCCATCTTCCTAGCTGGCTACTCCTACAGGCTCGTGCACCAGCCAGGCACAGCCATAGGAAACGCCGACGCGCTGAGCAGATGCCCATTGAAGGATCCTGTAGAAGACCCAGCCCCCACGCTCCACCTTTTCCACATAGATGACGATGCCAGCTGTCCAGTCTCGTCCGCAGATGTGGCCGTCCACACCCAAAAGGACCCCACACTCCGCCAAGTGAAGTCCTGGATCCTCAGGGGGTGGCCAGCGGAGAAGACGGAGGAGAAGTTCGGCCCATTCGCCAGAAAGCAGAAGGAGCTGTCCACCATGAAGGGCTGTTTGCTATGGGAGACAGGGTGCTGATTCCAAGCACTCTGCAACGGCGGACGCTAGAGACTTTACATAAAGGGCACCCAGGCATCGTCCGCATGAAGGCCCTGGCACGGAGTTACGTCTGGTGGCCCTCACTGGACAGAGACATCGAGGAATGGGTCTCCAGATGTGACCCGTGCCAAGAAGTACGCCCAGCGCCGCCACAAACCGAAACAGCGAAGTGGGAGACCCCCAGCAACCCCTGGTCGAGGATCCATATCGACTTCGCGGGTCCGATGCAAGGGCACCACCTCCTCATCATCGTAGATGCCTTCTCCAAGTGGCTCGATGTAGTACCCATGGCATCTACCACAACAGAAGCAACAATCCGGGCCCTGCGCCGCCTTTTCGCCACCCATGGCCTACCAGATGTGCTGGTCTCCGACAACGGCCCCCAACTCACATCCCTTGCCATGGAGGCATTCCTGGCAGGACTGGGCATCCGCCATGCCCTGTCCGCCCCGTACAGGCCGGCTGGGAACGGACAAGCGGAACGAATGGTGAGGCTCACCAAGGAGGCACTCACCAAGATGGGCACGGGCGACTGGCAGGAAAGAATAGACAACTTCCTCCTCACCCAGCACATCACGCCGCATGCCACCACCCACAAGAGCCCGGCCGAACTGTTGATGGGCAGAAGGTTGAGGTCACCATTGGACCGGCTGCACCCCCAATACAACCCAGAAGTGTCCGCAACGGCCAGCAGCCCGCTTCGCGCTTTCAGCAAGGGAGATTCGGTTTTCGCGCTGAATTTCAGCGGCTCTCCTAAGTGGCTGAAGGGGAAGATAGACAGCACAACCGGCCCGAAATCCTACACCGTGGAGCTGGAAGATGGACAGGTCTGTAGACGTCACATCGACCAGCTCCGGAAAAGGTGGGGGGGAGCGCAAGAAAACCAGCCTGATGAGGGAGGCCTACAACACCCTGAAGAGGTAGGCCTGCAACACCCCAACGAGGTGGGCCTGCAACAGCCCGACGAGGTAGGCCTACGACACCCCTGCGAGGCAGACCACCGCCACCCCGACGAGGCCGGCCAAGCCCACTACCAGGCACTGACACACCGACAGTCCAGAGCGGTAGACCATGGCCAGCCGCATGGGGGATGGCAACACCAACCCAGCGAGGTGGGCACCCGGCACGACAGGGCGAGAGACTACCAAACCAGCCCACGAGTAGACCGGAACCTGCCCAGGGGGGAAGCATCACACCCCCCAGCGAAGGCAACCCACGACAGCCCTGCCAAGGAGACCTCCACTCCAGGCGAGTAGACCGGGGACCATCCAAAATGGGCACACCGCAGCACGAGGGTGAGGGTGGCACACAACTCCCCAGCGAGGGGGACCCCCGCCCAGCACTGAAGGCAACCCGGCAACAACAACCCAGCCCAGATGACCCCAGCCACCAACCGACGGTAGACCAGGGACTAGGGCGAAGGGAAAGCCGACAACAACCCGGCCAGGGAGGCCTGCGACACCCCGGCACGGGAGACCTCCACCGACCCATGGAGGCAGCACCGCAACGCCAGCCCGACCAGGTTGACCACCGCCGACCCGACGGGGTAGGCCAACGCCTGCCCGGCCAAGGGGACCTGCGCCACCCCTGCAAGGTCGGACATCACGACCCGAGCCAATACCATCCACCGCTGGCAGACCGGACCTGAGGGCACCGATCCGAACCACCCACCAGACGACAACGAGCCGAACCGCAGCCGAGCCACAGCGCCCGGGAGACCGGGGAGGAGCAAGTGACAGCCTGGGACTTACCGAGACTCAGACGCTCTTCCCGGGTCGGAACCAAGCAGCCTCGACGAAACGATAGATCCACAGGCCAGGAGGAAGACCACCAGAACCAGCCATCCATGGTCTGCGGTCCGGCCGGAGGCGCTGAGGGTGACCCCGCACACTCGCCAGCCGAACCGAGCCCGGTTCCGGGGAGGGAACCAGGAGACACAGGAGCCCCGTCCGTCCAGGTCGGGGACGAGGAAGAAGTGAGACTGCGCAGGTCAGCTAGGGTGCCGAGGCGTCCTACGTACCTGCGTGACTACGTAACGTTTATAAATGAACTTTGAATTTTTGTCCGGACTAAGGGGGGAGGAGTGTTATGTCCTTATAAGGACATCCGCCCGGATTGGCTGCCAGCCATCGGGCGGGAAAGTTTGAATAACTGTCAGGGGCGGTACGACTGCCGGAGCGAATATAAGGAGAGCTCCGGCAGCGCGCAGCCAGTCTTGCTACTGTTCTTGTTCTAAATAAAGTTGCAAATGTAACGAGCTGGTCGCGTCTTCCATTCCTGCGCCGATCTAACAACTTAGATTTTTTTCAGCCAGAAATCCCAGTCCTACTTTATTAATAGTTCTGCAGTAAGCTGAGATTTAGCATTTTATCTTGTTTTACCATCTCAACTCATGAAAATATACAGCATTTGTAAAAAAATATTAATCAATCTAAAGGAATTGAGGATGTCAAAATCTAGGATTGACTACAATCTAGGACCAAGAAAATAACAGTTTTGCTTCTAGAAGCCAAAGTTAATTTCATTATTAAAAAGATTTACTAATTAGAATGCTTGCTTTCTACTATGATTGAAGTTTTATCCAATGAATGCCAGTTTGTAAAAGGGAATAAACTGTACATGTAGGCTCTTTTGAAATTCACTCTACTGAGATGGATTTTTAATGTTTTAAACATTTCTTCTGAGCCTGAGTTCAGACAACATAACAAATACTTATGTAGGCATGTTTAAAAAGTAATAATATTCTATCATACACCCATATATATGTGAAAAAATGTATACACATGCTGAATTATATTTAGATACCATATTTACAAGGAACAATAAATAGATCTATGCAAATAGAACTAGATTAATTTTTTAAATCCCTTCATTGCAGGAAACAAAATGAAGGAAAATTGCTACTTATTAGCTTTCCCCCCTTAACTAATTGGCTTTTTGTCATTAAGAACTAACAGGAAAATAAAAATAAAATAGCCAATTGGATATGCCCTCAAAGGCAGTTCCCTGCAGTGCAATATGTTTTGTCAATGGCATTTTTCCTGTTCATGTCAATTTTGTATGTCATGGCTTAATACCACGACTAACTATATCAGTTCCCTATGTTTTGCATTCTTAGCAGGTTCAAAAAGTGTAGCATAGTAGCTTCATTGCAGAGAAATGCTGCTGAGAAAATAATACATACACAGAAATTCAAATTATAGCAGTACCCAGGAAACCAGATAGATTTTAGTCAATCCTGCTAAGGGTTAAATTCTGGACATTTTCCTCCTGCTTTTTTGAACCAATGAGCCAATAGACTACTCTTTTCTTGACCATCTGTCTCTTGTTTACTAAATGGGTCACAATCACAAGCTTTTTTTTTTTATCAAGTTCTAATAAGAAGGAGGACACATTAGATTTAAGTTTGAGGCAGAGTTCTGAACTTACATACAACTAAACAAATCATAATGCTTCAGGACATTTCCTTATCAGATATTTCAAAGCTTTTAACAATAGTAGAGTTTTTAACATACTTGAAAAGTTCCTTAAAATTCAGGGAGATTTTCAGAGATATATCTGCCTTGAAAGGAGCTCAGGTTGAACTGTGTAGCACAGTCATATATCAGACATTGACCACAGGAAATGTTTTATGACATTTTGCATATTATGTCATAAAATGCTTTATGATAATTTTATGATGTTTTATAAAATTTGTCAAATTTCAGTTGCCTGGAAATCAGACTCCTTGATTTTAGACATGTTCAAGGTATCTTGATTCAAGAATTGTTGCCCTATGATGCAGTTTTACCCAGTTAAAGGTTACAAACATTACATTATGTAGATTTGTGTAACCAGTGAAAAGGATAATTTATCCGTCAGTTCTCTTGAACAAATTACATTATTTAAGCTTTTTCCAGAACAGATTTGCTTCTCCAGTAATTTGTCCTACTATCTTGTTATGGTATCTTAAATGTACCCCAGTCCTGTACTCAAATAGACGCTGAAAGACAATCTTAATTCCAAGACAATCAAAAAACATTTCCTCATGTTGCCAATTTCTAGAGATTATATAAATATAGGACCAGCTTAATAAAGATTTCTTGCTTATGTACTTATACTTTATAGAAGAGTTCAAGGTCAGTTATCCCTGAAAGCTATAGACGTATTTACAAGTTTGCTTTTTTTAATGACTAGTTGAAGAATTATAGTTCCCATAAGTTTTCAGGCAGGCAATTAATTTTAACATGCAAGAAGACATGAAAGAAGGTGCTGGCTTTGAAACAGCACCTACCTATATGTCAAATCTGCACTATTAAATTATGTTTCATTTTATTGACATTATCATAAGTTATGGACTCAGTAATGTTGCTGCATTGCTCACATTAATTTTTGTAGGACCTATTCAGGATTCAGTGGCCTTAATTATGATTTTTAAATGCCATATACCAAAGAGAAAGACAACTATAATAAATTGTAAACCAGTTGTCATCTTGGATCTTTCTTGGTATTTGGGGTTCCAGATTTTGCAAAATTAGCATGAAGTTTTAGTGTTTAGTAAAATTTATGATACTATTTATCAAAAAGCTGCATTGTCACGAAACAGGATTGTGGAAACTTCCATTGAATTATTTTGCAGGTAAAATTTTGTTGTGGTTATACAGCAGCCTAAATGAAGGGATTGCGCTAAAAAGTTACAATAGCTTTCCCCCCCCCCGCCAAAATAATTAAAAGTCTTTTCTTTGACAAAGCCAAAATGATAAGCATACCTGTTGCTTGTTTGTATAAAAAAACGTGTTTTTCCTGATACATAGAATCTTTCAAATATGTTGAGCTTGAGAACTTGGATATATTCTCTATTATATAGCTATTCAATGGCTTTGTGATACTAGTGGTACACATAAAAAGGCTTCTATGTAAAGGTTTTTGTGGAAACATGACCTCATAGAATCCTTCTTGCAGATGTTTTATTATCCAGCTAGGTAACATCTTCAGTGCCAGAGGGAAATGGTGGAGTGTTTTTTGTTTAAATAGAGTAGCTTGCCCTGTCAGTATTGGTGGGAGTGTTCTTAGTAGCGCCTTGCTACTTATTTATTGGTGCATACATGTACCTTTGAGACACTTTTTAACTAATCCCTGCAGTTTTCTTAAAGGATTTCAGAGGTGGTTTGCCATTGCCTCCTTCCTAGGGCTGAAACTGACTGGACCAATTATTAATTGAGAAGCACAACTTTAACAGAAATTAATTTTTTTAAAAAAATTAACTGTTAGCTTGTTAAACTGTTTAAACTATTTGAGTGTAACGAAGACCCACAATTCCGGGAGGCAAGCTGTTCCATTGATTAATTGTTCTCACTGTCAAAAAACTTCTCCTTAGTTCCACGTTAGATCTCTCTTTGATGAGCTTTCACCCAATCCTTCTTATTCTACTCTCAAGTCCTTTGGAGAATAAGTCAACTCCCTCTTCTCTGTGACAGCTCCTCAAGTACTGAAAGACAGCTATCATATCAGCTTTAAAACCTCTCTTCATTAATCCAGACAACCAAGTTCCTTTAACCATTCATCATACAATTTGTTAGATCGGCGCAGGAATGGAAGACGTGACCAGCTCGTTACATAAGTAACTTTATTAAACAGCAACAGTAGCAAGACTGCCGTGCGCTGCCAGAGCTCTCCTTATATTCGCTCCGGCAGACGCACCGCCCCCTGACAGGGATTCAAACTTTCCCGCCCGGTGGCTGGCAGCCAATCCGGGCGGATGTTCTTATAAGGACATAACACTCCTCCCCCCTAGTCCAAGAAAAAAACGTTCAGTGTTCGTCAATCCACGTGACGTAGTCCTGCAGGTACGTAGGACGCCTAGGCACCCTACTTGACCTGCGCAGTCTCATTTCTCCCGTGTCCCCGCCCTGGACGGACGGGGTTCCTGTGGCTCCTGGATCCTTCCCCGGAACCGGGCTCGGTTCGGCTGGCGAGTGTGCGGGGTCACCCTCAGCGCCTCCGGCCGGACCGCAGACCCTGGATGGCTGGTTCTGGTGGTCTTCCTCCTGGCCTGTGGATCTTTCGCCTCGGCTGTGCTGCTCGGTTCCGACCCGGGAAGAGCGTCTGAGTCTCGGTAAGACCCCGGCTGTCACTTGCTCTTCCTCGGTCTCCCGGTGGCTGCGGTTCTGCTGCGGCCCGGCCCACTGTGGTCTGTAGGGTGGTTCGGACCGGTGCCCTTGGGTCCGGTCTGCCTGCTGCGGGTGGTGTTGGCTCGGGTAGCGGTGTCCGACCTTGCAGGGTTGGCGCAGGTCTCCTTGGCCGGGCAGGCGTTGGCCTTCCCCGTCGGGTTGGTGGTGGTCGACCTGGTCGGGGTGTCGTTGTGGGGATGCCTCCTCGGGTCGGTGGAGGTCTCCCCTGCCGGGGTGGCGCAGGCCTCCCTGGCCGGGTTGTTGTCGGCTTTCCCTTCCCCCTAGTCCCTGGTCTACCGCTAGTTGGTGGTTGGGGTCGTCTGGGTTGGGTTGTTGTTGCCGGGTTGTTTCTTGCGTTGGGCGGGGGTCCCTCTCGCCGGGGAGTCGTGTGCCACCCTCGCCCATGTGCTGTGGTGTGCCCATCTGCGATGGTCCCCGGTCTACTCGCCTTGCGTTGAGGTCTCCCTGGTAGGGCTGCCGTGGGTTGCCTTCGCTGGTGGGGTGCGGTGCTTCCCTTCTGGGCAGGTCCTGGTCTACCTGCGGGCTGGGTCGGGGGTCCCCGTGCCTGTTGTGCCGGGTGCCCACCTGGCCGGGTTGGTGTTGCCATCCCCCGTGCGGTTGGCCCCGGTCTACCTCGCTGCACTGCCGACGTGCCAGTGCCTGGTAGTGTGCTGGGCCCACCCCGTCGGGATGGCGTTGCTCTGCCTCGTAGGGGTGTGGTAGGCCTACCTCGTCTGGGTATGGTAGGTCTACCTCGCAGGGGTGTTGTAAGCCTACCTCGTCTGGGTGTTGTAGGCCTCCCTCGTCAGGCTGGTTTTCGTGTGCTCCCCCCCACCTTTTCCGGAGTTGGTCGATGTGACGTCTCACGACCTGTCCATCTTCCAACTCGACGGTGTAGGATTTGGGGCCAGTTGTGCTGGCAATCTTCCCTTTCAGCCACTTCGGAAAGCCGTTGAAATTCAGCGCGAAAACTGAATTTCCTTTGCTGAAGGCGCGAAGCGGCCGGCTGGCGGTTGCGGTCACTTCCGGGCTGTATTGGGGGTGCAGCCGGTCCAAGGGTGACCTCAACCTTCTGCCCATGAGGAGTTCGGCCGGGCTCTTGTGGGTGGTGGCATGCGGCGTGATGTGCTGGGTGAGGAGGAAGTTGTCGATGCGTTCTTGCCAGTCTCCCGGGCCCATCTTGGTGAGGGCTTCTTTTGTGAGCCGGACCATCCGTTCCGCTTGTCCGTTTCTGGCCGACCTGTACGGAGCGGAGAGGGCATGGCGGATGCCCAGTCCTGCCAGGAAGGACTCCATGGCCAGGGATGTGAGCTGGGGGCCGTTGTCCGAGACCAGCACGTCCGGTAGTCCATGTGTGGCAAACAGGCAGCGAAGTGCTCGGATCGTCGCTTCCGTTGTGGTAGATGCCATGGGTATCACCTCGAGCCACTTGGAGAAGGCATCTACCACGATGAGGAGGTGTCGCCCCTGCATCGGGCCCGCGAAGTCGATGTGTACCCTCGACCAGGGGTTGCTGGGGGTCTCCCAGTTCGTGACTTCAGATTGCGGTGGCGCGGGGCGGACTTCTTGGCACGGGTCACATCTGGAGACCCATTGTTCAATGTCTCTGTCCAGTGAGGGCCACCAGACGTAACTCCGTGCCAGGGCCTTCATGCGGACGATGCCCGGGTGCCCGTTGTGCAGTGTCTCTAGCGTCCGCCGTTGCAGAGTGCTTGGAATCAGCACCCTGTCTCCCCATAGCAGACAGCCCTTTATGGTGGACAGCTCCTTCTGTTTCCTGGTGAACGGGCTGAACCTCTCTTCCGTCTGTTCCGATGGCCACCCCCTGAGGATCCAGGACCTTACTTGGCAGAGGGTGGGGTCTCTCTGGGTGTGTGCGGCCACATCTGCGGAGGAGACTGGACAGCTGGCGTCGTCATCTATGTGGAATAGATGGAGCGTGGGGGCTGGGTCTTCCACCGGGTTCTTCGATGGGCATCTACTGAGTGCGTCGGCGTTTCCTATGGCTGTGCCTGGCTGGTGCACGAGCCTATAGGCGTAGCCGGCCAGGAAGATGGCCCATCTCGTCATCCGCGGGGACATGAAGGTTGGGGTGGGTTGGTCGCCTGCGAGGAGTCCCAGGAGTGGCTTGTGGTCGGTGACTATGGTGAAGCGTCTTCCGTAGAGGTATTCGTGGAAACGCTTCACTCCAGCCACGATGGCCAGGGCTTCTTTGTCCAGCTGGCTGTAGTTGCGCTCCGCGCCGGACATTGTCTTCGAGAAGTAGGCAATTGGGGCTTCCGTGCCGTTGGGCAGTTCATGGCTGAGGACTGCCCCCACCCCGTATGGAGACGCATCACAAGTCAGCTTGATGGGCAGCGTCTCACTGTATTGGATGAGGACGCTTTTGGACGTCAATAGTCCTTTGATGGCCCGGAACGCTGCTTCCTCTTCCTGGCCCCACTTCCAGGAAGCCGATTTCCCCAGCAGGCGGTGGAGCGGCTCAGCAACTGTGGCTTTCTGTTTTAAGAAAATGGCGTAGAAGTTGAGCAACCCAAGGAAAGCCTGAAGCTCCGTTTTGTTTTTTGAGCTTGGAGCTTCATGGATTGCTTCCACTTTTGATTTGGTGGGGTGGATGCCTGTGCTATCAATGAGGTAGCCCAGGAACTCGACTTCCTGTACTCCTATGATGCACTTGTCCCGCCTGACCCTCAAGCCCTTCGCCTTGAATCGCTGCAGGACAAGCCTGAGCCTTTCAAGGAGTTGAGCTCTTGAGTCACCGGAGATGAGCACATCGTCGAAGTAAGGCACCACCCCTGGAACGCCTTGGAGAAGGCGTTCCATCATGGATTGGAAGATGCCGGGGGCAGCGCTGACTCCAAATTGGAGGCGGTTACATTTGAATGCCCCCCTGTGCGTGACAATTGTTTGAGCCTCCGCCGTTTTTTCGTCTACTGGCAGTTGCTGGTAAGCCTGGGCCAGGTCCAGTTTCGCGAAGATTGATCCAGATCCCAGGGAATGCAGCAGGTGTTGCACCACTGGGACTGGGTATGCGCTCTGTGCCAACGCTTTGTTGATGGTACAACGGTAGTCGGCGCAGATGCGCACAGACCCATCATGCTTCAGTGGGGTCACAATGGGGGTCTCCCATGAAGCATGATCGATCGGTTCCAGGACGCCCTGGGCGATCAGCTTATCCAGCTGCTCGTCTACTTTGGGCCGCAGGGCAAACGGAACTCGGCGGGGCTTGAGCCTAATTGGGGTGATTCCCTTGTCCAGATTGAAAGAGATTGGTCTCCCCACAAATTTCCCCAGCTTACCATCGAAGACTTCCTTGAACTCTTCGATGAGGTTGTCGAGTTCGTCCCTGCCAATTTGGTTGATGCCTTCGACTGAAAGCCCCAGCGGCTTGAACCACTCCACTCCTAGCAGGTTCGGTCGGCTGTCCTTTACGACGGTGATGGGGAGCTTGCCTTTGTACTGCTTGTAGGTGACTTGGATGTCGGCTCTTCCTAACACTCCGATGGGGTTTCCCCCAAAGTCGACGAGCTTGGAGTGTAGTGGCTTCAGCTCTCGCTTGGTGATGCTGGGTTGCAGGCGCTTCAACTGCTGCCAATCCATGATGGAGTAGACCGAGCCCGAGTCTACCTCCATTTTGCAGGGTGCTCCCTCCACGTGGATGGTCACGTGGAACTTGGTGGCATTGTCTGAGGTCGTGTGTGCGATGGTCGTCTGGTGGACCGCTCCGCTCCGGGGAAATTCGTCGTCTCTGCATCTGGAAGGGCCAGAGGACCGTTTGGATGATCTCTGGTAATCCTTCCGATTCTCGCGGGGACGGTGGCTGGAGGGCTCTGGGGCTGGTTCCTCAGCTCTGCAAGCTTCGGCGATGTGACCCCTTCTGTTGCAGCGTCGGCAGGTCGCATCTCTCCACTTGCAGGTTGCTCTGGCATGGTCCCCTCTGCAGCTGGCACAGCGCTCCCCCTTGTAGTCCTGTTGGGCGGTTTCCCGCCTTGGGGGTCTGGATACCTTGTGGACGGTGGATTCTCCCTCTGATTCGGATCCAGCTGTGGAATCCTCTGTTGACGATTGCGCTGTGGAGCGAATCTTGTGGATTCCCTTTGCTCTGCTTACTGCGGCGGCTGCTTTCTCTGATATTTCGGATGTGGTGGCTTCCTCCACCACATCTTTGAGCACAAGTTTCTTTCTGCTCAGGAATTTCTTTTGGAGGCCCCTGTCCCTCATGCCGAAAACCACGCGGTCAGCGATGGCGTTGTCCACGTGGTCAAACTCACAGCTGGCTGCGATCTGGCGTAGGGCGGCCACGAATTCTTTGATGGTCTCACCTTCCTTCTGATCCCTCTGATGGAAGGTGAAACGGTTCGCCACTGGTGTTCCCGTTGGGGCATAGTGGTCTTCCAGGATCTGCAGCAGGTCTGCCCATGGCACTTCCTCGATGTCTCGTGGTGCTACGAGATCGATTGCCATGTCGAGGACTTTGGAGCCGCAGTTGGCCAGGAAGATGCCCTTCTTTCGGTCATCGTCGGCGTCCCTGATGTTGTTGCCTCTCAGGTATTGCCGAAATTTGACCACGTAGGATTTCCACTTGTCCTTCCCTGGGTGGAAAGGAGCAAGGGCTGGCAAAGTGACTTCAGTGGATGCCATGCCTTTGGAAATGCCTACTGTGGTTCCAGGTGCCAGAGTCTTGGTCTTGTTGGCTTGGTGCCACGAGGTTCGTCTCTTCTCTCTAGTCCTTCGTCGCCAGTGTTAGATCGGCGCAGGAATGGAAGACGTGACCAGCTCGTTACATAAGTAACTTTATTAAACAGCAACAGTAGCAAGACTGCCGTGCGCTGCTGGAGCTCTCCTTATATTCGCTCCGGCAGACGCACTGCCCCCTGACAGGGATTCAAACTTTCCCGCCCGGTGGCTGGCAGCCAATCCGGGCGGATGTCCTTATAAGGACATAACACAATTTAGCCTCCAGACCCCTTATCATCTTTGTTGTTCTTCATTACACACTTTCTAAGGTTTCAGCATCTTTTTTGTATCATAGTGACCAGAATTGGACACTATGAGATCACATTCCAAGAGTGATCTCACTAGTGTAGTATATAGTGGACTAACATTTGTCATGATCTTGACTGCATTGGCCTTTTTGGCAGCTGCAGCGCACTGCTGACTCATACTCAAGTCCCCTAGGATATCTAGATCCCACAGTTACTACTGCTGAGCCAAGAACCACCTATTCTACACCTCTGCATTTGGTTTTTCTTGCCTAAGTGCAAGACTTTACTTTTCTCACCACTGAATTGCATATCTTGCTGGCTAAGGCCCAATCCTCAAGTCTATCACAATCCTTCTGTTAGCAATTCGCTCCAGCTTGGTATCATCAGCAGATCTGATGAGCTCCCCTTCTATGCCCTCATCTAAATCATTTATGAAGATGTTGAAGGCTAAAAGCCAACTAAAGCCCTTCAAAACATCCTAAGCAGACCAAAAGACCCAACAACTCTGGAAGAAAAAAACAGCTATCAACAACATACAATATAAGGATAGCAACAACCACCATGTAGGAGAAACAGGCAGAAGACTGGCAGAAAGCATCCATAAGCATCAACTAGCACAACAGATAGACAGATTTAAATATAGTTTCAATTGGGAAAATGTGACAATCCTAGACGAAGCCAAGTCCAAAAATGCCAGGAAATTTCTAGAAGCCTGCCACTCTGACAGATCAGCCATCAATAGACATGTAGACATTAACAACGTCTATAGACTATACAAAAGAGACTATCACCCAGCCCAAAAAAGGAACAAAAAGACCCAAGCACCTCTCCATCAGCAATCAGCACCCAGATCAGCATAGATTAATTCCAAAGTTAACATCAGACCAACAATCAAGTAAACAATGGCCCAATCAAGAAACTGCCAAAGAAGCCAACAGCAGACAGCCCAACCAACACTGACAGGCAAACCACTAGAATATAAAGTGATAGCAAACTGCACTCTTAAGTAGTGCTAGCTTTTATCTAATATGGGTAATGAAACGTCTGCAAGAAAACAAGCAAGCTCAGAGAGCGCCAAAGACCCTTCATGAGCTGAATTGCAAATATTCTCCTTTAATAGATGTTGAAGAGTACTGCCCCCAATACAGTAACTTGAGGAATTCATGCTTCCCTCCATGTAGATGTAGTTGCTTTGAGAACTACAGTATATGATATGTGTAGGTGCTCAACCAATTGCAAATCCATCTGGTGGTGGTTCTGTCTAACCGCAGTAAGTTGCAGTCTATTTTATTAAATGCCTTACTGAAGTCCACGCAAACTGTATGCACTCAGCATTTTCCTGATTTAATTTACACTAATTTAATCACTTTATCAAAGAAAGCAATAAGATTTTTCTGGTGTGATCTGTTTTTAACAAATCCATGTTGACTTCTAGTAATCTCCTTGTTCCTTTCTGGCGGCTCTAGATGCAAGGAAAAAGAGGAAGGTAATGATCAACAGCAAGGCAAATTGTCCTGCTTCAGGTCTCAACCACACATGCAGTTTCTTACGAGATTATCAGTTACGAGATTACTTTCAGACAGCAGAGTTAATTAAAAAAGTAAGGAATGTCAGTAAAACAAAAGTTTGCCTGCAAAATTGGTTTTGAAGAGGCATCCAACACAGGTCAAAGTTTCAAAGAGCCAAGTCAAGGTTATGAGCCAGTCTAAGGGCCAAAGAAGATTTCACACATGGGAGTTATACTCAAGCTGGAGGTTAGGCATTATTTCCAGCAAAGAGAATAAATGCTGAGAAGATTCATATATAGGCAGCATCAGAGGTGGGTTTCAGCAGGCTCTGACCAGTTCTGAAGAACCGGTAGCAGAAATTTTGAGTAGTTCAGAGAACCAGTAGTAAAAATTCTGACTGGCCGCACCCCCATCTATTCTCTGCCTCCCAAGACCCAGCTGATTGGGAGGAAATGGGGATTTTGCCGTAACCTTCCCCTGCCACGCCCACCAAGTCACGCCCACCAAGTCATGCCACACCCACAGAACTGGTAGTAAAAAAAATTAAAACCCACCACTGGGCAGCACCAACTGTTATTAATCAGGAGGTTTACTTCTTTAATTGGCAAGCAACCTAATAGACCTTTGCTATTCTACTCTACTCTCTACTCATTACATGTGTGCACTGAAAGATCTTTCATAATGCTTCTCTGGCTCAGATGTTTCTTGTATTTGATCAGATTCATGTGGTTCCTCCTGAAAGTGTCATATCACAGGTTCGGCTGCAGCTTCTTGTGCAGGACCATTCACAGATTCTGAGTCCTGAGCCATGACATGACACAAATGGTCACAATTACAGTACTGGTGGGTGTTCTGTTCCAAAACCTGAAGGAACAGATTAGGAACAGATAGTTCCAGAGAAAATCTATGAACAGTGTGTAGTTGCTAAGAGGTGACACTGACTTGATCGTATATGATTAATTACTTGTTATGATATGCCTCAATAGAGAAGCACAAATTAATAGAAAACATCAGAACAAATTTCTATTCAACAACTATATGAACAAATATTAGGGCAATAGAACAAACTAAACATTTATCAAACATCATTGAAACTCACCATGCCAGCGAGCCAAACCATGATATTTGTCAGGACACTGGGAAGCTGGACCCTGGCCTGTACGATTGTCATTGGGAACTTTAGTTAACATTTTTTATATTTGTTAATATTAATTTTTATACTACCAAAAATCTATAATATCAAATGCTATAATACAAATGTATTGGTGCAGTAGTCAAGGGAAGAGGCCAGTAAATCATTCTCCTTATATTTTGCATTCCAGTTTACTACTCCCAAAGTATAAAGCCCGGAGCAATTTTGGGAAGAAAGAAAATAAATTGGAATGAAATTTTGTGGGATTTACATAGCAGAAATAAGCTTTCACACAGCCAATTTACCTTCCTGATTGATAATACCTATAACCAGAAGTCTTGCAGCAGCAACACCTATTTGTAGAATCCTTCTTGAAGAAGGATAAGGATAAGGATAATTTTATTTCTATACCGCCCCTCTCCCGAAGGACTTGAGGCGGTGTACAGCCAGGTAAAAACACAATACAAATATCACAATTTAAATTTAAAAAATTATTAAAAGTATTACATTTAAGGCCAAAATTAACTAAAAAAACCCAAAAATTTAAGAACTCCGAATTTAAAACTCAATTATGAAGCTAGCCCTGCCTGTCGGAAGAACAGGGTCTTAAGAGCATAGCGGAAAACTCGGAGATCAGAGATCTTGCGTATGTCCGGGGGCAATTCATTCCAAAGTGCAGGGCTTCCACAGAGAAGGCATCCTTCACCCAGCTTGGGTGTCGCCAGCCGACATAATTTGGCCAATGGCACCCTCAGGAGTCCCTCTCTGTGGGAGCGGACTGGTCGGTGGGAGGCTATCGGTGGTAGAAGGCGGTCTCATAGGTACCCAGGTCCTGAGCCATGGAGCGTTTTAAAGGTGGTAACCAACACCTTGAATGGCACCCAGAAGACCACTGGGAGTGAGTTGCACCCATAATTACCCGCGCGGCCGCATTCTGGACCAGTTGGAGCCTCCGAGTGCTCTTCAAGGGGAGCCCCATGTAGAGAGCATTACAGTAGTCCAACCAGGAGGTAACAAGGGCATGAGTGACTGTGCGCAAGGCGTCCCAGTCCAGAAAGGGACGCAACTGGTGAATCAGGTGAACCTGATAGAAAGCAGCCCTGGCCACGGCCGTCATATGCTCTTCTAAAGACAGCTGTGCATCCAGGAGGACGCCCAGATTGTGAGCCTTCTCTGTGGGGGGTAGAGATTCACCCCCTATAGACAGCGATGGCATCAGCTGACTATACCAGGACGCGGGTAGCCACAGCCACTCAGTCTTGGAAGGGTTGAGTCTGAGCCTGTTTCTCTCCATCCAGACCCGTACGCCTCCAGGTAGCGGGACATCACGTCAAGGGCATCATTGGGGTGGCCTGGGGTGGAGATGTACAGCTGAGTGTCATCAGCGTACTGATGTACCCTCACCCCAAAATCATGGATGATATTGCCCAGCGGCTTCACATAAATGTTGAAAAGAAGGGGCGAGAGGACCGACCCTTGCGGCACCCCCCAAGCGAGGCGCCTCGAGGTCGACCTCTGCCCCCCGCCAACACAAACTGCGAGCGGTCGGAGAGGAAAGAGGAGAACCACTGCAACAATGAAGCTTAATGAATGCTCACTGTGTGCTCTTTTCACTGCTAGTTGAAATTTAGAGTTCCTGTACATGCAATCCTTGCCTATTCCATTAGTAAGCTCAGACTCATGAGCTCACACCAGTGGTGGGTTTCAAAAATTTTTACTACTGGTTCTGTGAGTGTGGCTTGGTGGGCGTGGCATGGCTTGGTGGGCATGGCTTGGTAGGCATGGCAGGGGAAGGATACTGTAAAATCGCCATTCCCACCCCACTCCAGGGGAAGTTTACTGCAAAATCTCCATTTCCTCCTGATCAGCTGGGACTTGGGAGGCAGAGAATAGATGGGGGTGGGGCCAGTCAGAATTTTTACTACCAGTTCTCCAAACTACTCAAAATTTCTGCTACTGTTTCTCCAGAACTGGTCAGAACCTGCTAAAACCCACCTCTGGCTTGCACCATACTTAGTACAGTATTTGGCAGGTTAACCAATTTATTCTTGATTCAGCAGTGGTGTATCTAGAATTGTTCAAAATATTCTCTTTCTATTTTCAATGTTGAAGTTCTGTAGAATATTGGTGCGGTAGGTATTTCAATCACCATATGTCTTGGTGGAGTTCCTAGAGTCAAGATAGATTTTCCTGTCTGCTCACAGAAGTTTAGTTGCTGCAGTGTCATGCTAAGATGCTAGATCTTGTATTCAGAAGTTATACTTAAAATGTAAGAGAGAGGGGGGGGAAGAGAGAGAGAAAGAGAGATAGGTAGAATGATTTGGTTCTCTTATATCAAACAATGTACATTAAAAAGATAATCAGGGAAACATACATCACATAAACTTCAGTGAGGAATGTAAGCTACAGATTGAATGTCGTTCTTAAATTTTCCTATTGAATAGTGGGGGAAAAGAACTGGTTGATCAGTATGTTGAAATTGATGCACAGAAAGAAAAGACAAGAAAAGTTATCTCTGCCTTTGAGAGTTCAGAACAGAAATAGCATAAAAGTGCCATCAGTTTTCTAATCTTTGAGAATTTTTATAATTTTGGAGCCATTTTAAGCAATACAACTGTTCATACAATCTGAAAAGTTAACATAATTGACTCACTGCATATCCTTATCAGTATACATTTCAGAGTTGGGCAGAATTATTATTATGGGATGGTGATGTTAAATTTACATAACATCAGATTTGTCAAATATACAGTAAACCATTTGGGCACGAACTGAAACTAACTGGACTTAAGTATCATCAAATTTAGCTATTTTCATGTGATTTATAAACTATGATCTTTCAAATTGACTTAGAATAGTGTATTTGAAAATACATTCAACCAACTTCTACACTGAAAGTTGAAATTTGATCATTATAGCAGAATAAAAATAAAGTGTCTTAGCTCAGATATTATTATGGAGATAAGATACAGTAGAAAAGTATGCTTTGTTATTAAATGAAGTCAAAAACAATTTTACAGCACACATTCTTCCTATGGATTTTCTTATTACTGGAATTGCATCAATTTCAAATTCAGCATAGAAATTAGCAACTTTGCAGTAGAGAAATATAAGTATTTCATGGCAAATGCCACAATAGCACACCATCAATTCAACTTGATCTGACATCACTAAGGGCAAGGAGTGCAATTGTTAATTAAAGCAAATGAAAGGACAATTCAAAGGAGGCATTTTCACAAGGGAAATATTGGGGGGTGGGGTGGGGATGGGAAGAAGGTGTAGGAAATCAACCCAAGGGAAAGAATATTGTGACACTGTTGCTAGTAGCTGTATAAATTTGGAAAATATTTCATCTCAGCTCTGCTTAATGAACATGCATTCCAGGTAACATCTGAAGCAAATGCCTAACCTCCTAATTCTGGATGAAAGGTTAGTTAGAAAGAGGAGAATGGCTCAAAGCTAGCCAGGGAGTTGCAGAGCTGACTATGGATGACAATCTGCATTTCTCTTCTTCAGTTAACCGTCAGCTAGTATAATATATGCTGTCTTTATAATAATTCTAGTAGATAAGAAATGTTAGTGGAAAAATTTTGGCCCGAGAAGGATGATATATATTTTAAAATATCACATTTCAGGATGTTTCACATAAATAGGATGAACCTAAGGCTAATGACTCTTTAAATCCATCCTGCTAAAAATGACAAATCCGCTGTGAACATTTTTCCTGCTGCTCCCTTCAAAATCATGAGCAATCCTGAGAGCACTGCGAAGCTTCTTATAGTGAATAAATATTACTTTATAGCTCCAGAAATACGTCAACGCAGAGTCCTGCTTCCAGGCAGGACTGATTTCTAATCTTTTCATGCTTCTTGTTTAATAAAGTTGCTGGTTGCTGCAGGCTTAAAAGCTCACCACCTGGAAGGCTGCCACTGCCCAAACCACACTGGCCTACAGGAAAGTCTTCTTTCCTCAGCAAACTTGTGAAACTTCATATGGAACGATATGAAAATAGATGCACTCCAAAGAAATTTTGATATGTAGCTAGAAACAATTCAAACAGACTGAATAAATACTTTGGGTGAGTATTTGTGTGCGATCGGCTGAAGAAGAAGAACCAATCTGAAAATTAAGCAATTTGACTGCTGAAAATCCTACAGATAGTACCGATAGGACATAGAGTGGTTTTAAAAGCCGCAAAATAAAATATGCCAAAACTCCTGAGGCTGAATTATGAAGTGATGAAGTCTATAAGTGGTCCAATTTAATTTGGTAAGGGAAAAAAAACTATTAGGAAAACTGCTATGGCAAACCTATCTCAGACAGCAAGTGATTAATGTCTGGAATCTAAAAAAATTGAAATGGATATTTCATCACCCAATAAAAAAGGCTAAATCTTCAATGATTGTATCATAATTTTGGTGAGAGTTTACCTCTTCCTAAATGATTATGATGAATTCTTCCAGTCAAAAAATATTCTTATATATTGCCTTTAGAAGGACATTAATGGGTCATTCTGCAAGATTACATTTTTTTTAATGTTCACCTTTTTGAAGGTTTTTGATGAACTCAAGACATATCAATGAAACAAGCGATATTTTCTCAGTAATGTTTTCAGAAAATGTACTATAAATATTTCTAGCAATTCACTTAATGAAGAAAAACACTTACTTTTCTTTAAGTCTAAGTATATATAAAATATTTAATCAAATAGATCCAAAGATTTTTATTGTTTCTGTGACTTTCTGAGGAGGATAACTTGTTGTTTGCTATATTTTAGACTGGATCCCATGTTTATTTAATAATGATACCATACTTTCTTCTATCCTTTATGATATATCCACCAGTCTCAACAGAAAGAGGTATCAAGGCAAAGATGTCTTTTAGCAAAAGCAGCAATTGTGGAGAAAGCAAATGTAGTTTACATTGGGTCTTCGGTTTCAATATGCCAGACTAACTTTTTAAGCTAATAACAAATAACATCCCAAGATAAGCAACAATTGCCCCAGGAGAGGAAAACAAGCAAATTCTACTCATTTGAAGATTTGGCTTATTTTTTTATGTCATATTTTAAAAGTAAGTATCCAAATTAAAGCTAAAATGATAATGTGTTAAACCCTGTCGTTCTTATCTTTGTTTGTAGGAAGCAAAAGGTATATAGGAGCTTGCTTTCTAAACTTGTGCTTGCCTGAAGGCTTCCTTCATCTTGTGTCAAATTGCATAATGTCTCTTGCTAAGCAAAATATCCACTGTGAAAGGTTTTGGGTTTTTTGCTAAAACATAAAGTATTCACAATATTTTTAAAAGAATTTTACCATGTGTAAGAGGTGCAAAGATTTGATGATGTTGTACATTTGAAAACATGACTCCTAATTGGAAGACATAGATTTTTTTTTCAGTGATTGCTAACTTTTAGTAACTCCAAAAACCTAAAGAAAAAGGATTATAGAATTAGATAGGATAGATCCAGTACAGAATTTGGTGGACTAGGAATAACCAAGAAAGCAAATATATGGATCATAGAATAAATCCAGAGTTTTTAGTTGAAGCGTAAAGGCTCAAATTATTACATTTTAGACACCTTATATAACAAATCAGTTTCCTTGATAGGTAAATAATTCTGGAAAAAATGAGGGAAAGATAAGAAGACAACCAGCAGCAAAGTGGAGGGACTATTACAGTAGCAATGGTATAACAGTGGATGACATTCATGGCTAAATTGGGGACAGGTCATACTAGAGAATACCTATGTGGTCACTAACATGATAGAATATAATCAACAATCAATTATTAACCATAAGAATCATTACATATTAATCCTTATCACTACTGATACCTAGGAGAACCTGGAAATTATTAATCTAGAATATTTACTTATGCTAGAGACAACACTTGGTATTTTGTCCACCATTAGAGTTGAAATCTTCCTAATATTTGTCTATTCATTATTGGCACTGATATCATGCTGATATAGAATTGTGAGATATAGAGCAGTCCTATAAGTGTTTGTGCAGAGTAAAGAAAAATAAGGTACTGCAAAGAGCTCCAAAAGAATTGCTGCACATTAGGGGAGTGATATATGTTGTTCAGTATGAACAAATGTACACTGATGCTCATTGGTGCCAAAAATTCTAACTACTCATACAAATTAATGGGATCAAAGAGAGCAGCAACTGTTATCTTGAAGTAATAGTAAGCAGTTCAGTAAAAGGGTATGCATCTACTAAAAAAGGCAGCATTTCAGGAACGATAAAAATGTACTTGAAAAGAAGGGTGCTAATATTATAATGCCTTTACATAAATCAATGGCACAACCATATCTTGAATATTGTGTGGTGGTTGCTACTACTAAAAAAGGTTATAGAAGATCTAGAGAAGGTTCAGAGAATGGCAGTTAAGGTAACCAGAGAATGTAGCAGCTTCCCAGTGAGGAAAGATTGTGATACTTGGGGTTTTAGTCTTTAGCTTTAGGAAGAAAGTGAGTTTGAGGGAAAGTGATTGAGAAAAATGATTGAAGTGTTTATGCATCTTTATGTAGATAAAGTGAGTGAAAATCATTTCCCCTTCTTCCCCAAATGCTAAGACCAGAAGTCATTCAATGAAATTGAACCTAGGAAATATCAGGATAGACAAAATCAGTGGTGGGATTCAAATAATTTAACAACCGGTTCTCTGCCCTAATGATTTCTTCCAACAACCAGTTCACCAAACTGCTCAGAAAGTTAACAACCGGTTCTCCCGAAGTGGTGCGAACTGGCTGAATCCCACCACTGGACAAAATGATTATTTTTTAAATAACACATAATTAATCTTTGTAATTTACTCCAGTCACATGTGATGCTGGCTATTAACTTGCCTTCAGAAAAGGACTGGGCCAATTCACAGAAGTTTTGGGAATCAACGACTTTTAGTCTTGCGATCCAACAGGGCTCTATTTATAGTTTTAAATTCTTATTTCTTATGAAATAAGCAGTGGTGGGATTCTGCCGGTTCTAGGGGGTTCGGCCGAACCCTTTGTTAAATTGCTGGCTCACCCCGCCCCTTGCCCTGCCACTCCACACCACTATTTATTGCCAATAAATAGTGGTGGGCGAGGGGCGGGCGAGCCAGCAATTTAACAAACGGTTCGGTGTTTTTTTGTAATTTTATTGGCCCGCGGAGCTTCAGCATAAGCTAATTAGCCCTTGATTCTATCAGCCTCCCGACTCTCAGCTGATTTGCTCTCAGCTGTTTTGCTCAGGGCTCTGCTGCTTGCTTGCAAAGAGTGCAGATTTTTCCCCCCTATCTATGCTGAAAAACGAAACTGAAAGTAAAAGCCTGCTTTACTGTTGCTGCAATGTTGGAAAATTAGGCAGGCAGATTTCTTTTCTTTTTCCTCACCAAAAAAGGTAGGTGCAAACTACCTTTAGTGGAAAGGTAGTTTTCCCTAAAGAAGTAGTTCCTCTTTAGGGAAAAAGAGGAGAGTTCAAGATTTTAAAACACAGAAGAAAAAAAGCTCTATTTAAATAGGGAATTGTAATAATTGAGATACTATTAATTGTATGTTGTGTTGAAAGCAGAAATGGTTAAATTGTGGTTTGGAGGAATATATGGGGGAAATTATTTGGTTTATTATTATTGGTAAATATAATTAATTGATTTGTAAGAAATTGGATTGCATGGAAATAATTGGAATATTCATGTTCATATTGATTAATATACAAAAAGATAGTTAACTAATTGATTTATATTAAAATGTTGAATTTATATTAAACAACTGTAATATTACATAATTAACCAATGTGAGGATGGATATAAAAATAGATGACAATGAGAAGGGGTATAATATAGAATAGAAGGGAAAAATTGAATAAGATGTACACAAAATAAATATGCAATTTATTAGAGCCTAAGAAAACAGCAGTTTATTAGAGCCTAAGAAAACAGCAGTAAGGAAGTTTTGAGATTTAATCTTGCCTGCCCAACAATATCAATTGTACACATTATTCAGTTCCTATCATTCAGCTATATGATAAATAAAATTGGCCTACTTGTGGATTGTTTTAAATCTATGAATATAATATGTAGGATGTATGTTGCCATTGAATGTGATATCTAGCCCATATATAACTCATATAACTCAGGGAGGGTAGAAAGAAGGAAGGGGGAAATAAAAGTTGATCAACGTGCATCCCATAGAATGTGTATATAAATAAGTTTAAATGTGTAAATGTGTAAACATGAATGTGTACACATATATATCATATGAAACCCCTAACTCCTGATTTTATTTTATTTTATTTTTTGCTTTAATTTATATGCCGCCCTTCTCCAGAGACTCAGGGCGGCTTACAATGCGTTAAGCAATAGCCTTCATACTTTTGTATATTTATACAAAGTCAGCTTATTGCCCCCACAATCTGGGTCCTCATTTTACCTACCTTTGAAAGGATGGAAGGCTGAGTCAACCTTGAGCCTGGTGAGATTTGAACTTGCAGTAATTGCAAGCAGCAGATGTTAATAACAGTGCTTTAGTCCACTGTACTACAGGCTCTTCAGCAGCTGATCTTGCTTTGAGGGGACTACTATAATCATGAGAAGTGAAATAATTGCTGTATTTTCTAGGTTTTCTAATATTGAAGTGTACAAACTAATAGAATCAAATGCACATATCTAATGCACATACTCTTATGCTCAGTGTTGTTATGTCCAGGTAGAGATGGTAACTGTTTGTTCATTAAACACTGAAAAGCAACTTCTAGATCTAGCATAGAATTCCAGTTAATTGACCAATGATTTAAAATGGCATAATGCAAATTCCAATCAAATTCTTTAACATTATATAAAGAGATTTTAATAATCATCTTTGATTTTTCAGCTTACACCCTTAGTGGAGACTATGCATTTGAAATTGTTTTTAACTTAAGAAGATTTTCACACTATGTATACTGAAGTGTCAAATTCAAAGAACCTTCTTTCATAGCTTCTTTTTATGTCAATAGTATTTTGGAATTAGAGAGCCAGTTTGGTGCAGTGGTTAAGGCTAGAAAATAAGAGACTTTGAGGACCCATCACTTTCTCTTAGCCCCAAGAAAAAAGACAATGGCCAAACCACTTCAAAAATCTCTGGTCTGAATAGTCATCAGGATGAACATGGACCCCTCCCCAAAGAGCATATAAATTAAAGGAGACATGATGGATGAATTGATAGGTGGATGGATGGATGGATGGATGGATGGATGGATAGATAATAGATTTCCTAATTTCTGCAATCTTGAAATCATCAACATTGTTTGAACTAAATAGACATTAATAACTACGATAAACTACTCCAGCATGGTTACTCAGTATGTTTCTGATGTTTTGGAAATGTTGCTTGCATTTCCCAAAACTCAACACATCATCAATGCTTCTCTGAATAAGGCTTCTTATTTGTTAACATATCTAAGTAAGTGCATTTGCTGGAACTATTTGCAATAGAATCTGTTCCTGAAAACTGCAGTAGTCATTTGTCATAATCAACCTTTGTAGTTTGACTAAGGAAGAATGTTTCAGAGGTTAGTGAATAATTTAATTATATCCTCAGTTCTACATATGAAGATGTATAAAAAGACTTGTTTTGTTGGTATAGTAATCTAGGAAATTAAATTATCCTCCTTTTTCCTTAGGCTGGCTGTGTCTTTCTACTTATTCTGACATGGATTGGTGGAATATTTTTAGTGTTGTTTTATTAATATATACATTAGTCTTTTGAAAACATTGACATTATATTTGTATGTGCACTGCATGCAAGTGTTTTAGCTGCTTGCCAAGTCATGGATGTTGCTTTCACTCACATTAATAAAAATCTAACAAAATCTTTCTTTCTTCCTGAAATTAAGCAGTTACTAGAATACATTAGGGCATATTCTGGTTTTTGTGCTCCTAAACAATCTGATTCTGTTTTTTTCATATCATCATATACCAAACTTTGTAACACAACCCCAGAATGTCCCAAAAGAATCAAGTGTATGATTCAGGTGAGTATTTTTGTAATCCTTAACTTTTTATTTATTTGGACAATGAAAGTAGCAAGAAAGTGAGGAGAATGATTGTAACAAATTTAATAGAAATGTATAGTGGAGGACAGGAATTGCACTGCATGGAAAATAATCAACCCACTGTTTTAGATTAACCTTGCTGTCTATTTTGGTAGTTAAATAGAAGGCAGTGAGAAGAACTTCCTCTTCATAAGAACACACCATTGAATTCATTATATATATATGAAAAAACTCTGCATAAAGTACAACAGTACGCATCCATAATATTCTACTGTCATTTAAGGTCAGTTTAACCTTCTTGAAGATGAAGCCAAGAACTCCCTAAGTTAATAATCATCTACTGCAGCATGGATGATTATTTGATTTTTGAGGTTTTGTCCAAGAAGGAACAAGCATGTGAGAAGCTGTTCAAATGTGAGCTTCGTTGATAAAAGGTCACAATGACCCCAGTTTCAGGGCAGGATTACAATATTATTAGGTCTTGGAAGTGGGGGGAAGTATTGTGTTTCAATTATTAAGTTATTCAATGCTATTCTTGCAGAATAAATCAAGTCTGAAATCAGATTACCTAATTAACAGATGGTATCTGGATCATTGTTTGTATTTTTAATTCATATGTATATTTAAGTATAATAGAAATCAGCTGTGTTTCATTTGAAGATGCTATAATACCCATTAAGCGGTGAAAAGATGCTCCCTCCTTCCCTCCCTGTAAAATAAAATAAGATTTCAATGGTTGAAATCTAAGAACACTGAAGTATTGCAAGACTTTATTGAAAGCTTTTTTCCTCTCTGGATTTTAGTGATCTGGTAAAGAAAAGAAACAAAAGGAACAAACAAAAAGAAAAGCAGAGAGAAAAAAAACCTGCGTTCTTTATCAAGCTGAATTTAGACTAGAAATGCAAAGGCTTGAGACAAAAGCTTTTTGCTAAATTTTCTAGACTGAATCAGTATTTTCCAAGGTTTTTATTTTTGGGGACCTTCAGATGTTTAAACTAAATCTAAATCTAAATCTAGCATAATCAATAGCCTTATATATATATTATGATTTATGTATGATTTTAATTGAACATGAAATCTTTACCTTTTACAATATTCATATTTGAATAATCTTGTAGCTGCACCTGTAAACATTACAACATTTTGATCAGGAACAGAAAGGTATTCTGGATAGCTATATTATGGTCCTCCTGTTTCATTATATTTTTTAGGAAGCTTAATTATTCTATGCCATTAGAAACTCTTAGGCTGTTGGTTTGCTTGCTTGGAAGTGTAGGACAGCAGCAATGGGAACATTTGGCAGAGGTGGGTGGGTTTATTTATCAGATTTATATACCTGCCCTGAAGTTGACGCTGGATGCACACAAAAATGCCCCAAACCCATATAAAAACCCATAATATAAAAAAATAAAAACCACATTAAATGAAAATATTATAAAAACAGAGATACAAACCCTAGGTGAAGAGAGGATAAAAATAGCCAGTTCAGTAATGGATCTAACTAACCACGTCTCCAATTCCCTGGAGCTCAAGGGCTAATAACATAACCAGCAGGAAAGAAATTACTCTTTCCAATCATAGATTAACCAAAAAAGGTGATGTCTTGGGAAGAGCTCTTTATTGGTTTAGAAATAACACCTGAACAATAGATCAGGGCATATATAATGAAGATTTTTTTTTTTACCAGTGATGATGCAATAAGATTTAAAGTAATCTCATTGATCAATTTGAGCATAATTCTCACTTACATTCAATGTTGAGAAAAGGTACATTACAGTCTCAAAGGTAAATATTAAGTATCATTTAGCAGAGTAGTTATGAGCAAATCTGTAATAACTAAATATAAATCAATTCTAAATGTCACCTAACAGGTTGACTCTGAAGGGAATGTGCTATAAAAGTTTAATTTCAAAGCAAGATAGGAGCTGATAAACTATGAATGGAAATGTGTTGCTATCCTAGCCTCATTCTACAGCTTCAGTTCTCATTATACATCAGATTACACTGCTTTCTTAATACATTTGCTCACAGCTTCTCCTCAGCTAGGTTTTGTACTTGCAAGTATATTTAGAGTTACACAGTCAATGCGGTAAAGTTACAAAACAAATCATCAAAAAGCTCTAAATAAAGTTCACCTTAAAATCAAAACTTTTTAAATTAAATTAGGCTTTCCAAGCTGTTTCCGCCCAAATGGAAAAAAAAAGTACTTTCAAATAAAAATGTGTGATGATAAAATAATTTGAATAAAGGCTTCTGTAATGACAAGTTTCAAATGATTGACTCATCAATGAAATACAATCTGTTGTGGTCATGTGCTAAGAAATCAGGCTGAGAATGAACATTTGGCTGTGGAGAAAAATACAGAAAGACACTTTTCTTGAGGCAAGTAAATATGGTGAGCTTTGAATGGTTTGCCAGATTTTGAAATTGTGTGGTTTACTTCGTGGCTTTTGATGCTTCATCTGGATCCTGTGACAGAAAATATATTGTACATACAAACCAGTGGTGAAATCCAAATTTTTTTACTAACAGTTCTGTGGGCATGGCTTGGTGAGTGTGGTGTGGCTTGGTGGGCGTGGCAGGGGAAGGGTATTGCAAAATCTCCATTCCCATCCTACTCCAGGGGAAGGATATTGCAAAATCTCCATGCCCACCCCAGTCTGGAGCCAGCCAGAGGTGGTATTTGCCAGTTCTCCGAACTGCTCAAAATTTCCGCTACCGGTTCTCCAGAACCTGTCAGAACCTTCTGGATTTCACTCCTGATACAAACCTTTAAAATGATAAGACCTGGGTTTATTTTAAGTACTGGTTTTCTTACTGGTTACCATATGCCTATTAACGCCTTATCCTGTGCTGGAAGACATGGCTTATATAGCATACTAACAAGTACTATACTTCATCATCTGTCATGGCTATTGGAAATTTTTCATATGCCCTACCACTTTCTCTGCTCTGCTGCAACACTAAGTGTTGAGATAGGGCATAGGCAGTTGCAACAGATCCCTCCCTTATTCCACTGCTTCTCCTAACACTCTGCTCTTCTCTCCATGATAATGATAAGATACAACTGCTTTCCAGACAAATATTCCTGATAATCTCTTTAGTAAAATAATATTGGGAAAGATAATTTACAGTTGGAAGTAAGAAATTTTTTGAAGGACAGAATAGGCCTTCAAAGCCTATGGGACAGCTTTCCTTAAATCTAAACAAATGTGTATCTGGCAGCAACAATGGAAAAAGCATTGCCTTCAATTCTCCCCAAACTACCAGCCTAATATATTTGAATCTTCATTATTCATGAGATAATTATTTTTCTACCTAACTTACTATATTGGTTAATCTTATATGCAAAATGTTGTTTGTTAGCATTAGATATTCACAGGAAATAGCTATATTTAATGATATTAATCTATTTTTGACTAAAATGCTTATAGCTTTTTAGAAAATTTTACCCATCAAATGATATCATTTCATTTAAATCAAGAAATATCTGATCTTATACCACTATTCCAAAATATTGTACATCATGACTTTGTAGCATTTTAAAAAATTGCCTTAAGTCGGTTGCATTGGGCAACAAGACATGCATGAAAATCTTGTCAAAGGACATTGTACAATGTAGGGAATTAAATTAAAATTTAAGTGATCTGAAACCATGAACTGTGCAACTGCACACAAGAATTGGGTAAATTTCAAGAGTCATACATATAGGATAGATATAGGCATATGTATCCTACAGTTGCATATTTTATTTATTGTTACAAAGAACTTCAATCCACTGTCATACAGTGTGAAATTTTGATCCATAGGTCATAAAATATATAATATCCATTTGCCTAGGCCCTAGGCAATAGAACACACAGACTCTTCCAATTCCAGACTCCCTAAGTCTAAATTCTTGGAGTCGCATCAAGCAACTTATTTAACTCTGACCTTGTCATCTGTAGAGCATGTCAAATTAAAGTTCTGTTGGCAATCAACCAACTTTTTAGTGTAAAATACAAAGCTGATATCCAACAAAGATTTAAAAGTAATACATATAGCATTATACATAATTTGACGTCTGCAGCCTATTGGAAACATGTACTTGTGACTGAGTTGTACAAGTCTAATTTATCTTCTAACGTATTTTGAATGTACCATTTCCACATAGGAATAGTTTACACAAATTGAACCACATCTGAAAGTATTTCCCACCTATAAGGATTAGTTCCCATCAGCAAGTAAATCGGAGTCACTGCATTGTGAATTTTGCCCTTTTACCAAACCTTTTTATGTGGAATGCAAGCAGGGAAATTTACAATAAACTAGCTGCAATTTGTATTGTTGGCTGCAGTAAATTCCAGGCTTATTCAAATAGTTGATTTATTACCCAGGTATTTAAATTTGCTGACAATAGGGGAGCTTATAGCTTATCCAGACATTTTACATATTTCTGAATAAGCATTCAGAATTCAGAAATTCATGTTTCTGAATAAGCATACTGAGATTTATTTGATTTAGATATGAAACATTGAATAAATCTAAGTTGTGATTTTTCTTCAAAAAGAGCTCTTTAAAAATTCTAGTAATAGAACAAACAGATCATGTGAACAATATATACACTTTATTAAACTGATTATATATAATGCAATGTACTAGTCTTCTATGATTTATATAGTTACTTAACTGTATGAATATAAAACTGTTACATTAGATAAACCTTCCTGCTATGTAAGTTCTGGTTAGCGTTACTAACATACTCTCTTCCACAATTTCTGGAGCACATGTATGTGTTCTTCTAACTTACTAAAGCAGGCAGTCTAACACAGAAAAGCAGTTCAAGCCTGATCTTACATAACTAAAATATCTACAGGTCTGTGCCAAAACCCTTTCACTTCCTCAAACTCCCAGTGGGAACTATGAAAACTGCAGCAGCTAACATTTTCAAATTTAGATTAAAAAATCCCACGTGCACCCCTATCTCTGCAACAGACATATTTAAAAGCATGTGGTGAAGGGCATAGGACTGTCAATTTCTGATCATATTTCTAAACCCATAGTGCATTAAATTATATTTCATATGTTAGAATACAAATCCTTCCAAGATAGCTTACTAATAGTGGTAACAGGGGCAGGACTAGACAACATGATCCCTGATAGCCTCGTATACATATATATATATATATTTCATCCCAGAGATGTAATCTAACCCCATTTCCTTTTAAGTTCAGCAACTGAGTGATGAATACTTACATGTGTGAATTAGCCCTAACTTGATTAAAGAAGCCTTGGCAAGATGGCTTCATTATTAATTAATATTTTTGGTATTACCCCTGAGAGATCCTAGTGCTAATTACTAGCACAAAGAATTAGTTATTACTTATTAATTCAAGGATTTAATATAGTGCAGTCTGAGATATGTTATACGCTGAGATTTTCTCATGTTATATAAAATCTAAATTTGTACTTTACAATAATAAATATTAAAGATAATACATTAACCACAATATATTAACCAGAGTATTGTATTATTATTTTGCTTTTATAGTATAGAATAATTATGAAAATATGTAATTTATCAGTGTACCAGTTGCATATGATTGTAACATTAAATAAATTTTGTTACTTTTTTGTTACCAAAGATTCACCAAATAGTTTTTTCAGGATTTTTATTAGTGCCACATCCCATCTTTTTCTTTCTTTCTTTCTTTCTTTCTTTCTTTCTTTCTTTCTTTCTTTCTTTCTTTCTTTCTTTCTTTCTTTCTTTCTTTCTTTCCTTCCTTCCTTCCTATCTATCTATCTATCTATCTATCTATCTATCTATCTATCATCATCTGTTTGTCTGTCTATCCTAGAATTTGTGCAATATTTTGAAACTTTTACTTGTATTGCTGAAATCTTCAGGTTTTTCTCTTCTACTGAACCATAATTTAGTCAGGGATATGGAAATGGTTCCAAGTAATTGGGGTTTTCTTTCGTTTTGTTTTTTAAATCCAGTGTTTGCTTACTTCTTCATTGTTGTAAGTCTTTCAAATGTTACAGGCAGAATAAAATCTTCCCAGCAATCAGAAAATTCTAGCATGAATGTTTAAAACTTTGTACAGCAGTCTATATCAAATGCATCTAAGTGCAGGCTGAGTAATGGTTGCTTTGTTCCTATTATTCCTGTTCAATTGTTATAATCACCTTTTTGTCTGGTGTCTACAAAATTCATCCAATATTTCTGATGAAGTGAGCTGCAGTTCACACAGGCTTATGTGTTTTTAAAAAATTATGGTTAAAAAGATACCTCAAGATTCTCCTTGACTTTTTGTATAGGGCTGTGATGGCGAACCTATGGCAGATGTGCCAGAAGTGGCATGCAGAGCCATCTCTCTGGGCATGCAAACCATTGCCCATTGCTCTTCCAGGTTCCAGCAGGCCAACCATCTGGCTTTCATGCACGCGGGAGTGCCGGAAATCAGAAGAGCAGCCGCCCGGGTTTCTGGCACATGCATGCACACTGGCCAACTGGTCTTTGTGCGCATGCACACCAGAAACCGGAAGACCAGGTGCCCAGTGCGCCGTGCGTTCCGGAAACTGGAAGATCATCTTCCTAGCCCGCGCACACGCACCAGGCGGCTGTTCTTCTGGTTTCTAGCCCATGCATGCACACCAGCCAGCTGGTCTGCGTGTGCACATTTGTGCCAGAAACCAGAAGACCATGTGGCCAGTACGCATGCATGTACTGGAAACCGGAAGATCATACTCCCGGTGCATGCATGCACACCAGGAGGCTGCTCTTCTGGTTTCTGGCACACACACGTGCACACGCATGTGCTCCCGTTTCTGCACTCGGTGCTGAAAAGGTTCACCAGCACTGCTATAGGGTAAGCCAAGCTCTCTTCTTATAATCTATTCTTGCAGTTACTGTATCTCTTGGTTCTCACTGCTGTAGTTTTCTTATTTATCATACCTGATGTCTGTTGAGCCTCTTAATCATAATTTCTTGCAGGTTTACTATCTATATCTTTTCTTCCTGTCATCTCTCTCTTCTGTCTTTCTATCCTTGCTGTCATCTCCATACTTATTTGTGTCTTGTAGTTTCTCTCTGCTCTTTTTCTCTGCATCTCACTCCTTTCACCTCTTTCATGACTCCCTTCTTGCTGTCTTTCCCATCTCTTTGTCCTCTTCCTCCCCACTCTTGCTTTTCACTTGCTTTAACTCTTGTTAGCCTTCCTCTTCCTTTCAGTTTTTTATGCTTTGATTTCTCCTCTATTTCTAAAAAAAAAACCCTACTCCACCTCTCATCCTGCTCAATTCTGCTGCCACAGAGCTATTCTGCCCCATCCTATTTGCAATAATCTTACAGGAATTTGGATTTAATTTTTTTCTAAGAAAACGTATGGAATCATTCAAAGGAAAGTTTATCTTGGAAATTAAATGTGCCAATAGACTACTATTTTGTACTGCAATTTAGTAAAATGAATGTGAATAGGAAATATTTTTGATTTTCGGCAAGGAAAGAAAGAAAGAAAGAAAGACAGGACAAGAGAAACATAGAGAGATAAAGGCAAGGGACCAAAGACAACAATACTGAGAGAGTTGAGCTGAAGGAAAGTATAAGTTGATAACATGACAGAGGAAAGTGCAAATAAACATCAAGTGAAAAGAAACATGAGCCAGAAGAGAACAGGAAATTGAGGCAGGGAAAAGCAACATAAGCCTGACCACAGTTACATCTAGTCATGGCAAACATGTGGTCTGGCACATTTTCTTCTTTCTGTCATATCTCTGTGATGTTCCTTCCTTTCATTTTTTGCTCATGATTGAGACAAGGTGTAGGTATGCTAAGGTAGCATTTTTTTCACAAGCACTCTTATCCTAATTTCAATGAGAGCTGTTTCACTATGATTTTTTTTTTTGCCACATATTGTATTAGGTTATGGCAATGATTGGAAACAGAAAGAATAGAAAATTGGTAGTCACTATTTAGTAATAAAACAGTACCAGTGAATCAGGAAATGGTTCTTTTTATTAGTTTTGCTGAATTATCCATGGAGGAGAGAAAAGGAATTTCCCCTCTCTCAACAAAATCCCAATTCTGGATAGAAAATCCCATGCTGCCGTTTTTGTTAAGGAATTTGAGAAAGTCCAGTGGTGTCCTTGGGACAAGTCCTCAAATCAGCAGAGGGCTTTGGGCATTGTTTATAATTGTAAAACCTGTCTAGAAAAGAGCATCCTGTGAGAGAAAGGTGCTGCAGGTGGCAGCAGGTAAAATTCTGCTGTAATTAATTATTTTTAACTGCCATATCCCCATGCCATTTTGTGAGTGGCAAGTACTATTCAACACATATTTTACAAAAGAGTGTCCATAACCAAATCCCAGATGTGCCCTGAGCCCAAAGGAGTCCTATTGCTAAGACAAATATATAATTAAATACCATGTTTCCCCGAAAATAAGACCCTGTCTTATATTTTTTGAACCCCGAAATAAGTGCTTGGCCTTATTTTTGGGGATGTCTTTTTATTTGGGGCACATGGAGCAAGACCTCTTGCTATCTTACCTGATTTCCAGTTCTGTCTCCCTAACCCTAACCAGAGGAAATGGCAGGGACCAGCTGCACGTGCGTTTAAACATTTTCAGGGAGGGCTTATTTTCGGGGTGTATGTGTGTGTGTCTTATTTTAATGCATGCGCTCAAAAGTCCAATTGGGCTTATTATCAGGGGATGTCTTATTTTAGGAAAAATAGGGTAATAAATGTTCCCTAATTTTAAAAGGGGAGTGGGAGAATTTCACCACTTAAAATTTTGTGAGTGGCTTGAATGTTAATGGTATATTTTTCAAGAATACAACAAATAGATTTTATATTTGCTATTATTAAGCTCTCTTCCTCATCCTCCCTCTTTACTGTATATAAAATAGTTGCTGTTAATTATTTCCCATTTGAAAAGCCAATTCATGCAGCTGTGAATAATAATATAATAAAGCCTAACCTAACATGTCCTTGGATTGGTAAGATTTTTTTTCTAAATTTTTTTCACAGAGTGCTGTTTGTGAATGGCTCACCAAATGTTTATGTGTCAAATTGACTTTTTGTTAAACATGTTGTGTGAAAAAAAGCTAATAAAAACTTAAAATACACTCAACTGACAAATGTGGTTTCTATGCACCATAGAAGAAATTTAAATAGAAGTAGAAGACTATATTACATAGGCTAAGCAATGCTTACAAAGGTTACATAATCCTTGCCAGTTTCAGACTGCATTCAATTTCTGCACATTTTGGAAAGTATACCTTTGTGGGGTGCCATGAACTGTATTTTAAGGTCAGTTTTTTTGTTTCTGGTAATTAGTTTTGTCAGAATAAAGGATGTCAGAAAACCTCTGAACTACAGAGAGCCTAGCACCCCTGCAATTAAAATAAATGATTAGCAAAAGAGAAGAATCAGTGTTCCAGCTGCGTTTGAACTACAGGACATATTTAATGATCAGCTTTTCCTCAGTTATTATAATGTATTTTTAATTTTATTTCTCAAAACATTCCCTTCATTTTCAACTGCTGACTAAAACATGACTCAGTTTGGTTCCTCCTTTTTTTCTTTCATTTTTACAGAGCAAACAATGTTCTGTTACATGGCAGGTCAAAATGACCTTGGTGTTTTAGTTATGTCAAGCTGTATACACAACATGAGTTATCAATCTTTTTGGATTTATTTTAAAAACAGGCTTTTAATTTGAATATCATACATACTTTGAAAAATAATACAGAAATATGATATGTCAAAATAGAAATAAAAATATGGATTACTTGAATCAGCAAGGTTGATAGCAGCAATGGATACCCTTATAGCTGAGACACTTTCAAGATAGCTTCAGTTGTGGATTGTTCAGTTGTGGATTCAGTTCAGTAATGATAACAGTATCCAGTGGATACCCCATTTCACTAGACATAAAGGAGAGATCAGGTACTTTGTATATAGAGAGGATAATTGCCTTCACCTTTACTTGTACTCAGAATACTAGATTAGCTGGACCCTTTGCTCTGATGGTAATAAAAGTAGTAAATCTAATTATGTAAGAGTAGACTTGAGGTCACAGTAGAGCATTTGAAGAAAGAAAGAACAAAAGAGTGCCTTTGTCCAAGGTTGCACAGTCCATTGTTAGTTATTGACAATTCTTTTTAATAGAAAGTCCAAGTAGATGTAGTTCTCCATGGATAGATAATAACTCCTAATACTGTGCACTGACTTTGCTTTCATTGCAATGGATAATCAATTAATTCAATAGTTGACTGCTTTGCTATAATTCATGCTCTCAAATTTCTAACATGTTGAAATGATAGCCATGAAGGAAAGCAATCAAAGATGTAAGAAGACCACATTTATCTATTTATTTAATAATATTTCTAGCCCACCCAAACCCAAATGGAATGGGTATGTTACAACAAAGTCAAAATAAAATCACTAGAAATCATTCATAATCAAGAGAAATCATTAATAGAAATCTAATACATGATAGAAACAATTCAGTTAAATTATCCATTGGACCAAATATCTGTTGGATCAATGCTGTTTTGCTAGTGTTTTGAATGCATGTAGAATAAGGCCTCTTCATATCTTCAAGGGAAGAATATTTCATAAAATAGGGACACCACTCTGAAAATACCTGTCACCTGACCTCTGTTCCATGAATGGGAATCTCCAACTGAAGTTCTCTAAATAACTGAATGGAGTAGGCAGATTCAATTTTGACAAGGCATTGAATATTTCATCCTGGTGTTGCACTATGAAGACTTAAAAAAGGGATAATCAGCACTTTGAATTGGTCCCTGAAGCTTACTGGAAATTAATGCACCAAGTTCAGAATAGATCTTATTCTCATTGATTGGGCTGTGTAACAACTCTGGCTTCCTAGTCAGCCCATGTAGAGCATATTAAGGTATTTTGACTGATTGGGGTATAAGTAAGGACATGATCATGAGGACAACTTGGTTTGGGTTTTTTTTGAAAAATATTTTTTATTTTTTAAAAACATAAACACAAAATACATCTTTTAAGAACGAAGTCTTGATCCGGTCATGAATAGGTACATTCGCTTAGGACTCTTTAACAACTCTTTCCCAAATTTCCTCGATTACATCTTTTAACATAAAAATCAAAACACGAATTTTTAACAAATATTCTAACATCTTAAACTAAGTATTTACCTTATTATTTTATCACCACTAATCTTAATTACCAAATAAACACAACTCTATTTTTATTTCCATTTATAAATCAATTTTCTATCTATCCTCCTTTGTTTCTAGACCCATTTCATCAAGTCTTTAAATCTTAAACTCTATTAACTTATACCTAATTTTCTTAAACTTATCTATTACACTTTTCATTTTACACAGAAACATTTCATACTCATCTCGCTTTATTTTAATTATCTTCCAGCATATTTTTCTTCACCCCCTATCTATTGTTTTAACTAATTTCCAGCATTTTCATATGTAAGCTAATTTCCAGTATATTTTCCTCCACACCTCCACCTATTATTTTGGCTGAGGACATCTTGGTTGAAGTAAAGTCATAACTGGTGCTCAATGAGGATCTTTTCAGCAGAAGGATCACTACCATCTTCTTTAAGGCAGACAACTTTATGCAGTCCCCCAGAGACAGATTGACTAGATCCAGAGCTCATGAATGGCTACTGCTAGGTCAGTAAGAAATCAGTATATACTGTGCTTTTAAATCTAAACTAAACTTTGAGAAAACTTCACTGTATTATATTTTCTAGCCATTTCTTTTAATAGTGTGCATTTCCATGAGATATCTTTCCCTCGTTGTGTTATTCATTAACAGAATATTTGTTCATAAGTCACATCAGGGACCTTGAAAGTATTCTAGTCCAACCCACTGCCCAAGCAGAAGACCCTATACCATTCTGGACAGATAGCTGCCCAATCTATTCTTAAAAACCTCCAGTATTGGAGCACTCACAATTTCTGAAAGCAAGCCATTCACTGATCAATTTTTCTCACTGTCATGAAATTTTTCCTTAGTTCTTGGTTGGATCTCTCCTTTTTTTATTATTATTTGATTTATATGCCGCCCTTCTCCGAAGACTCAGGGCGGCTTACAATGCGTTAAGCATTTTTTTCTTTTTTCTTTTTGATTAGTTTCCATCCATTACTTCTTGTCTTGCCCTCAGATGCCTTGGAAAATATGTTGTCCCAGTGTTCTTTGTAACAGCCTCTCAAATATTGAAAGACTTCTATCATGTAATCCCTAGTCCTTCTCTTCATTAGAGTAGTCATACTCAGTTCATGCAACCATTTCATCATGTTTTAGCGTCCAAATCCCTAATCATCTTTGTTATTCTTCTCTGCACTCTTTCTAGTGCCTCAATATTTTTATATTGTGTTGACCAGAACTGGATGCAGTATTCCAAATGTGGTCTTACCAAGCAGTGTATAGCAGTACTACTAATACATCACATGAATTTGATACTATTCCTCTGTTGATGCAGCCTAGGACTGCATTGGCTTTTTGCTGACTCATATTTTAGTGGCTGTCTATAAGGATTCCTAGATCCCTCTCACAGCCACATTCAATCATATTAAGATATCTGCCTTGTCATTCTAACTTTACAGTACTTGGTTGCAATGTACATTTATACCTAATCTATTATTGATTTATGTCTTACATTGAAAATGACGCTAATAAAATATAAAAATTTTAACCAAGCATATTAATTCTTTGTTCAGCATTTGGTGTATTTGTGTTTTATACACTGTGGGATAGTATTGATTGAATATCTTGTGCTAAACAAAAAACTTTTCTGAATTAGCCAAAACAACATAATGAGGTTGGATTAATGCAAATTTTAATTATTAAATTACACCTTTCAGTGACACTTTGATTAGATTGTCAGTAAATCAAGCTATCATATAGTCTGATTATGGTGTTATTGTATGACTGAAGCTAGTGAATTAATCAGCAGCACTCAGAGAACTGTTTTCTGAACATTAAGTAGATGTCTTTGATATTCAAGGACAAAAAAAATGGTCAAAACTCTATTAACTTGAAAAAGAGGAAATATTAATATAAATTTAGACATGCCATGTCTGTAGTTGTTGTATTGTAAGTATGTTCCTGAACAAATGAGATTCTCAAGAGACTACGAATTTAAGATTTACATGGAAAACAATTTGATGTAACTGCCAGCTCTTTTCAGAAAGACGAATAGAGATACTGGACACAATGCTGTAAGTACTAATGGCCCCATTCCCATGATAGTTAAGATTATTTATTTGTATCCTGCCTTTATTATTTTTACAAATAACTCATGGTGGCGAACATATCCATAACATACCTCCTCCTCCTACTTTTTCCACAACAAAAAGATTGTGAATTGATTGATTAATCTATGATGTAGCAATTCAGATTTTGGACTAGGACTAGAAAGATTAAGATTCAGGTTCATTCTCTGCTCATGGAAGTTCAGGATTGTATAGGGAAAAATTAAAGGAAAGAATACTGTGTATGCCAACCCGAATTCTTAGAAGAAAGGAAGGATTGAAATCCAGTAAACAAACTAATTAATTTAATACCAGCTAAATTATTTTAACACATGAACAGAAAATCCCACAACACTCTTTCCCTACCTCTGGAAGTTAGAATATTATAATAACAAATACTGTGTAATTGACTTTTTTTATGAGTCCCAAACTCCTCTGCCTCTGGAGTTCAGACTTTGTGCCTAATGGAAGAAAAACTAAAAATAACAAAATAGCTGTTGGAGAGGGACATAAGCAGTCACTTAAAAAGACTTCTCACTATACTTGTTAAAAAGGTCTGAGGATTCTTGGAAATGAACTTGTGCTGGCACAAGACATACAGAAAGTACTGGAGGACTCTTAGAGTTACCAATGAATATTACATTGAGAAAATTCAGTTATAAGAACTAATGATGGTGTCACTGACTGTAAAACTCTGAAATTTAAAAGCATTATTTTAAGTTTATTGCAGAAGATTCAAACAATAAATCACAAAAACTTTTCTTTGGAATGGCCACCTTTCTTCCTGATAATGAAGTTTATGCATCTTTTCAAGCATATTACTATACGAGGAGTTATAAAAAAGGGATTGAACTATGATGTCATTTGTCATTTCAATATTAATTGAAAAGCAATTTCACAAAGTGTATATACACATATTTTTATGAAATAATTGGGCACCAACAGATGCTATATTTTAGGGGATGATCCCTATTTCAGTCACTTATTCTTGTATTACCACAGAAAATGAAAATGCTTGCAAGAGTACTACAGAGTTCTGGGAACTGCATAAATTGGCTCGATACATGAACCATGTTTACACTTCACTTTTAATTAGCTTTCTACCTGTGATCTTTACCAATATAATTACCTTCTGAGAATGCTTTCTTGAATGTGAATCCCATGCATGCTGGACCTAAGTGTTGTGTCTTCAACACAGTTGATTTTCAATTTGAAAAGTGCATGCCCAAAAAAATTGCCTCTGGTACATTAGACATATTTGTTGTCTGAGGCAAAACATATACTGAGCTAGCTAACCTATATGAAAACAAGAAGTGATTCTGCATTTTTGGTTCATGACTTATGTATTAATCATGGATCATACAGGGTCATTAAACTTCTGTAAAGCTGTGAATATATTTGTGCCACAAGGACCAGTCACATAATTTCTCCAAACTTAAGAATTTTGTCAGGAAACGTCACCATATCAAAATCCCCAAAACAGCCTTTTGAGGATTTTGCCATTCATTTTGTTCAATTCCCCAAAGAATTTTTAGAACTATTGTATTACTGTTTACTCTGTTTTCTTAGTGATAAATAGCCCTGCGTTGACATATGGTAACCATGGTTATCAAATTCAAGAAGCAATTACTAAATGCATGTATTCTAGCCACTTCCTAGATACGGAAACTTCACCCACCACATGTCTGACTGTGGGTGTGATTGGAATCAATCTACTTCAGACTATTGCCAATCTCAGGTCAAGTAGGGGTTAAGAGCATGTTAAATAGACTTTGGAGATCTGAATTAGCTCAGTCTCAGTACAGTTTTCATGTATTCAGAACTTATGGAAACCAAATATTTGTACATATTACAAACATCTGCATTTGTGGGATGATTTTACTGCTTCTCTCTACAGTTTAAAAGTATGCTTTGTGATTTTATGGGAAACTTTAGTTTCTAATTTTTGCAAGCTAAATGGCAGAGTAAATACATTATTAAAATTTATTTTTGCTTTATATAGCTACTTCCCATCCCACCCCCTCCTACTTTCAGTGTTTTCAGATCTTTAGGATAAAAGAGGCAAGATTTAATACTTTTAAATATTCAACTTAGTATTCAAAACAATTAGAATTTTTCTCAGCCTTTGGTCTTAAATTGTACAGCTGTTTAAACTGATATGTTGATATAGGTCATTGCAAATTTATACACTGCTTTAGGCACCTTACATAGAGAGCTTACGTGAAGACTTAGGTAAAGATGTGCGCGCAACCCCACTGTGAACCGGTAGTAAAGGTAAGTAGAACCCACCCAGGATGGATTCTACAGTAATACACAATTCTACAGGTATTTTGAAATGAACCCCAATACAGGTTTATATAACAAACTGAGTACAAGGAATTCAGCTTAAATAGTTAATTGATAGCCAATATATATTCAGTTCTATATGTCCCCTAATGGAAGGGCCACCTATTGCTCATATGCCCCTTTAATTAAAGAGTTCAAACCACAATGTTACTAGCACATATGTATATAGTCTAGTACTAGCACCTATAACTAGGTGTCTCTTCTTTAGTTAGAGCAGGGTGTCAAACTCACATCATGGCGTTGTTATCATGTGACTTATCCAGCCTGTGGGCCGTGAGTTTGACACCCCTGAGTTAGAGGAACAAATGATTAAGCATTAAACATGTAAACTTTTAATTAAATTGTTTTTTCATTATTGGTTGTAGTTGTCTAATATTAGTACTGGATCTAAGAGAAGCCAGACTGCTAATGTGATTTTAAAGGGGAAGTGTAAACTGTAGAAGTGTCACCCAATCTCTGAAATATGCTTCCTAGAACTGACAACTTCATCTTCTCCATATTATTGTTAAATCATGATTGTTTGATTATGTGCTATCAAAATATTTTTGATTCCTAGCAACAAATAGATGTTTTTCATGATGATCATAGAACTTAATCTGGTCTTTCAAGTCTCCCAGTGGTGCACTGATTGGCATTTTAACTGAGTCTGGTCACTCTTGCTCTTCTCTTTCCCCTCACCTTTCCCAGAATTACAGCCTTTCACGAGAGCTGTGTCTTTACATAATGTATCCAGAGTAGGATAATTTAAGCCTGTTCATTTGTGCCTTGAATGAGTCTCAATTTGTTATCAGTTTATGCAACTCTATTCAATTTAATTTAATTAATTTTATTTTATTTTATTCAATTTGTATACCGCCCTTCTCCTAGTAGACTCAGGGCGGTGCACAGCCAGAACTAAAACACATACCAATACAAAATTTAAAATTATTAAAAGAATTACATAACTTTGGCCCAAATTTAAAACAATTCAAATTAAAACCCATTGACAATTTAAAAGCTAAAAAACTAAAAGAGACTAAAAGGGGGGGGGGGGTTCATGCCAGCCCTGCTTGATGGAAAATGGGCGTTGTACTTACCTGATACGCCCCTTCTCTGCGCGCTGTCACGGCAGTCAGGCTTGGGTAATAGACAGGGAGCTGGCCAATAGGACCGAGTCAACTGGAAGCTCAAGCTCCGCCTCTTCCTGCTTGGCCCCAGTTTTGAGGCGAAGGGCTCCAGCTGACTGACGTGTCTATAGAGAGAACAAATGAGAGGTGAGAAGGTCCCCCTCCCCCGTACTCGTACCCGGAGAAGACCAGGGTGGGGCTGACTGCCGTGACAGCGCGCAGAGAAGGGGCGTATCAGGTAAGTACAACGCCCATTCTCCTGCCTAGCTGTCACGGCAGTCAGGCTTGGGACATACCAAAGCTTCATGTCCTATCGGGAGGGATCTGGTCGAACCCTTTGCAAAACTCGTCTCCCAAAAGCAGCATCGGCAGAAGCGAAGGCATCCAGCTGGTAATGTCTGATGAACGGAGTCACCGATGACCAAGCAGCAGCTCTGCAGATTTCTTCCCACGGAGCTTGTGTAGCCCAAGCTGCAGACGTGGCGGCGCTTCTGGTCGAGTGTGCCGTGATACGACGAGGAGTCGGCAAGGAATGAGAGTCATAAGCCATAGAAATAGTGGCACGAAGCCATCTGCCAACTGTGGCGGAAGATACCTTAGATCCCATGGAAGAAGGTTGGAACGAAATGAAGAGAGCCTCTGACCTCCGGAAGGGTAAGGTATGAGAGAGATAGATTTTAAGGGCCCTGCGGACATTGAGGGTGTGCCAGCGGCGTTCCAGGCGATGTTGTGGTGAAGGACAAAAATTAGGGAGCAGAAGCTCCTGTGACCTATGGAAGATGGAATTGATTTTTGGTATGAAAGCAGGGTCCAATCGAAGCACCACTCTGTCACTGTGGAAAATGCAGAGGTCAGATCGAACTGAAAGGGAGGCGAGTTCGGATATGCGACGAGCCGAGGTAATTGCAACTAAGAAGGAAACTTTAAAGGACAGGAATTTTAAGTTGACGTCACGGAGAGGTTCAAAGGGAGGAGCCGTCAGGGCGGTGAGAACTTTGTTGAGGTCCCATGTGGGGAATCTGTGAACCACCGGAGGACGAAGGTTGGTGGCCCCTTTCAAAAAGTCCCGGATGAGGGGGTCTTTGGAGATTAGAAAGACGGATCCGAATTGAAGAACTGATGACAAGGCTGCGACCTGACGTCGCAAGGTGTTGGGGGCGAGGCCGGAGGCAAAGCCATGTTGAAGAAAACCTAATAGATAGACCACTGAAGCTGAGGTAGGATCCAAGTGGTTCCTGGAACACCAGCGGAGGAAGGACTTCCAAGTTGAATCATAAATACGGACCGTGGAGGGACGTCGAGCTGCCATGATGATGGGAATGGCCGCAGGTGGAACCCGGGAAGCTGTCAAACGGAGCCGCTCAACCTCCACGCGGTCAAGTGGAAGGACTGAGGGTCGGGGTGTAGGAAGCCGCCCTGTTGCAGAGAGATTAGATTGTCCGGAATCCTCCAAGGAGGAGCCACGGACAGTTCCACCAAGTCCGCAAACCAAGGCCTGCGAGGCCAATAGGGAGCCAGGAGGAGAAGCTCCGCTTTTTCCAGGAGTAGTTTGCGTATGACCCGTGCAATGAGGGGAAGAGAAGGGAAGGCGTAGAGGAGAGTCCCCTGAGGCCAGGGACTGCGGAGTGCATCCACCGCCTCCGCTCCTGGAGTCTGGAATCTGGAGAAGAAGCAGGGCAGTTGGTGATTGTCACGGTTGCGGCTCCAGGAATTTGGTCCCCCGAGTCAGGGCCGGGGACGACCACCACCGAAGGGACTCGAGCACAACTGCGGGAAGGCGAATCCTCCTGGAGGATGTGGAAGAAGCCGATTTTTGAAATGGGAGGAGGAGCCATTGAAGGTTTCTACTATGGAGCCGCGACCAAGGGACTATCCCTTAAGCCGATACCATTTTGCCGAGTAAGGTGGAAAGGTCAGAGAGGGAAGCAGACCGAGCGCACCCAAGGCGCCGGGCCAGAGAAGAGAGATTCTCTACTCGGTCTCGGGACAAAAATATCTCTACCTTAGAGGTATCAATAAGGGCTCCCAGATGTTGAATTCGTGTTGTAGGGACTAAATGGCTCTTGGCCCAATTTATAGAAAATCCGTGCTGTTGTAGTGTGTGGAGCGTATGAGACAAATCCTTCAGGGCCTGGTCCGAGGAACGTGATAGGATGAGAATGTCATCCAAGTAAAACATTGCTCTAATAGGGGTGGAGCAAATATGGGCCATAAGGGCCGCCATTATTTTGGAAAAAACTCTAGGGGCCGAAGATAAACCAAAGGGGAGGGCGCTATACTGAAAATGGCGCCCATTGTAACAAAAACGGAGGAATTTGCGGTGGCCAGGCCGAATTGGAACGTGGAGGTAGGCTTCAGTTAAATCAATAGATGTCATATAGTCTCCCTGACGGATACCTAGGAGGATAGATTGCAGGGAGTGCATCTTAAACCGGCGATACACGATATGCCGGTTTAAGGATTTCAAATCGAGGATTGCTCTCCACCCCCCTGAAGCCTTGGGAACTAGGAAAAGGCGGGAATAAAAGCCCTGCCCCTTCTGAGAAGAAGGCATGGGTTGAATAGCGCCAATATCTAGGAGGTGTTGGATGGCGGAATCCATCCTAGCATTTTTAACAGGATCCCCGGAGGAGGGACAGGGAAGAAAAAACCTAGGGGGAGTGGAGTGGAATTCGAGAGAGAGACCAAACCGAATTGTGGATCTGACCCAGGAGTCAGAAACAGAGGAGTCCCATTGGGAAACAAAAAGGGATAACCGCCCACCTATAGCTTGAGGAGGGGCAGAATTAGCGGGACCTCCTAAAGGGACGGCCCCTACCTCCTCGAAAGGGCCGCTTGAACCCGGCCCGGGCATTGGACCTGACCTGCTGATCTGATGATGATGGGCCTCTTGAAGAGAAGGATCGCTGCGAACGTTGAGGTAAGTAGGAATCCGTGTTCCGGTAGGGAGTAGAACGAAAGGCAGAAGAAGACCTGTAGTCAGGACGACGGTTGAGAGGAGGCAGAATTTTCCGATGATCCTTTGTTTCCACCAACAGGGGATCAAGTTGAGAGCCAAACAGTTTGTCCCCAGAGAATGGGGAAGAAGCCAGATGCCATTTACTTCTAATATCAGCCTGCCAGCTGCGGAGCCACAATAGGCGACGAGATGTGATAGATGTGCCAATCGCCTTTGCAGAGAAGCGAGCCGCATTCAGGGTGGCGTCCGCTGAAAACTCCACTGCAGCCATGATTTTGTTGAGATCTTGATGTGAGCGGTGATCAGACGCAGGCAAGCGCGCTTGTAGTTGTCGTAACCAGAGAATGGTTGCTCTATTAAAAAAGGAGGCTGCAGATGACGCTTGCACAGACCAGGCCGAAGCTTGATGACCCTTGATTAAGGTACGTTCTGCTTTCTTTTCCTCAGGACGCAAACATTCCTCGGGAGGGCCTGTGACAGGAGATGGAGAAGAAAGAGCCAGTACTGGAGAATCAACCGAAGGAACTTGGAGGAGTTGCGAAAATTCAGGGACCATATTATAAAATCTTTTGTCCAAATTGTTAGGTAGAGGACCTGAGCTTGGGGAAGACCATTGGCGAAGCACGACATCAGAAAATAATTTTGGGGCAGGGACCACTTCCTTAGGCACCGAAGGCTCTTGAAAGAGGGCAGAGGTGGGATCTGTTGAAGCTGATGAAGCATCCGATACAGAGGAGGTAGGCCTCAGCCGGGTGACATTTTGAGCCTTAAAAAGCAAGGAACAAAACATGTGAGGCCGAAATAGGCCTATAAAGGCGGGTTGGTCAGGCTCTAGCCCCTCATCATCAGAGAGATCATGGTCTACAATGAGCTCGCCCTCTGAGAGGGAATCATGATCAGGAGAATCTACTATTTCCCCAGATTCTGAGACAGCTTCCTCCGCTTCTAGCTGAGAACGACCTCTATAGGAAGAGTTATTACCAGCCTGGGCAGAAACCTCAGAAGGGGCCTTCTGTTGTAGGCCCTGAGCAATCCCTTGGCGAATGGCCTCAGAAATCAACCCGGCTAAAGCAGGAGGAATATTGGTGAAGGCTTGGAGCCCAGGATCAGGTTGAGGGGAAGGATGAACTGGATTAGCAGATGAATCCTTAGGGGGGGAGGGAGAGGCCTCATGAGCCACCGGGAATACAGATTGAACTTCAGCCTCTGGTGAAAATTCCTCCTGAACAGACCGATCAGGAGACAAGGCCGGGGTAGGTTGAGGTGAAGCTCCCCCAGGATTGGAGTTTACATGCTGCAAAGGCTCTGAGGGCCGTGAATCTGAGCTTGAGATAGAGATTGCCTGTGCCTTGTTAAAGGCCTTTTCAATGGCCTTGTGTCTTCTCTCCTCCTCCCTGGAAGATTTGCGGGCCGGGGGAGGAGGAGCCGAAGGAACAGACCCCTTCTTTGATTTGGGTGGTCTGCCCTGAGATGAGCCCTCTATAGGGTCTTCTTCATGGACCTGTTTCCCCCTGTGATGAGGACGGGAGGCATGGCGTGAATCATGGGCGTCCGCCATCTTGGGAGTGGCGAAAATGAGGGCGAAGCAAAGAAAATGGCCGACAGGCAAATACTTGCTGTTCGAAGGCCCCGGAGATGAAACGCCAGTCAGGGCTGCTAAGCGAAGCTTTTGTGCGCAGCCGGAACCGCTGGGAAGGAGCGGAATGGCCCGGAATCAGCCCGATCCAGATATTGAAGGGCTGAGGTCAAAACGTCCGCTGGTGAGGCGGGAAAGCCAGGAGACGCGGCAGGGTGAACCCGTGCGCGCGCCAGCGAGGCCGCTCGATAGCAGCGTAAAAAACTAAGCAAGGTAGCCGCCGTTACAAGCAAAGCGGCAAGTAAATAAGGGCAAGGCAGAAATCGTCGTCTCAGTCTGTTCCGAAGTCAAAGAAAGCCAAATAATTGAAACAAAGAGAGAGAACACTATAGACACGGCTGTCCAAGGCAGACCGAGTCAAAAAATTGGGGCCAAGCAGGAAGAGGCAGAGCTTGAGCTTCCAGTTGACTCGGTCCTATTGGCCAGCTCCCTGTCTATTACCCAAGCCTGACTGCCGTGACAGCTAGGCAGGAGAAGAAAAGTTTTCAGGGCACGGCGAAAGACCCGGAGATCCGATATCCTTCGTATCTCCGGGGGCAAATCGTTCCAGAGGGCAGGAGCTACCCCTGGGAGAAGGCCCTCCCCCTGGGGGTCGCCAGCCGACATAGCCTGGCTGACGACACCCTGAGGAGTCCCTCTCTGTGGGAGCATACTGGTCGGTGGGAGACTATCAGCGGCAGAAGGCGGTCCCGCAAATACCCAGGTCCTATGCCATGGAGCGCTTTAAAGGTGGTAACCAACACCTTGAAGTGCACCCGGAAGACCACTGGAAGCCAATGCAGCTCACGCAGGAGAGGTGTCACATGGGAGTGCCCCCTCGCTCCCATAATCCCCCGCGTGGCCGCATTCTGCACCAGTTGGAGCCTCCGGGTGCTCTTCAAGGGGAGCCCCATGTCGAGAGCATTGCAGTAGTCCAGGCGGGAAGTGACGAGTGCCTGAGTGACTGTGTGTAAGGAGTCCTGATCCAGAAAGGGACGCAACTGGTGAATCAGGTGGACCTGATAAAAAGCCCCCCTGGCCACGACCATCATATGCTCTTCTAAAGACAGCCGTGCATCCAGGAGGACGCCCAAGTTGTAAGCCCTGTCTGTGGGGGCCAATAACTCGCCCCCAATAGCCAGCAATGGCACCAGCTGGCTATATCGGGACGCCGGAAGCCAAAGCCACTCGGTCTTGGAAGGATTGAGTCGAAGCCTGTTACTCCCCATCCAGATCCGCACGGCCTCCAGGCACTGGGACATCACTTCAAGGGCATCGTTGGGATGGCCTGGGGTGGAGATGTACATTGAGTATCATCAGCGTACTGATGGAACTCTACCCCAAAGCCACGGATGATCTCACCCAGTGGCTTCACATAAATGTTGAACAGAAGGGGCGAGAGGACCGACCCCTGCGGCACCCCACAAACAAGGCACCTCGGGATCGACCTCTGCTCCCCTGCCAACACCAACTGCGACCAGTCAGAGAGATAGGAGGAGAACCACCGCAGAACGGTGCCCCCCACTCCCAACCCCTCCAACTGGCGCAGCAGGATACCATGGTCAATGGTATCAAAAGCCGCTGACCAGGATAGAGGAGCAACCCCTATCCCGAGCCCTCCAGAGATCATCCACCAACGCGACCAATGCCATTTCCATGCTGTGCCCAGGCCTGAAGCCGGACTGGAGCAGATCCAGATATTCATTATACATACATTATTCATTATACATACGCTTCCTCTCTTCAGTGATTGCTAGGGAAGAGGTAATGTCCTTCAGTAAATGTTGTATGAGGATGAGTAGGGAGATTCAGGACTCCAATTCAAAAAGGTTAAATGTACTGTACTTATTTGTATGTCTCGACTTCTTCTACAACAGTTATAATTTTAGAAATTACAATTATGACATTTTCAGAATTAGCAAAACTCATATATGTATTCTTAACTAGGGTAATCTAATTAATAGAGCATGAATGTGATACTCTTAGTTCCAGGATTTCTACTGTAAACATTAAGAAGCTAATCTTCACCTACTTGACTTGGAAAATTTTACTATTTTACCCAAACCCAGAATAATTGCAACCCAGTACCTTTTAATTTTAAATATTTTAATCCATCTTTTAAGGTTCAAAACATTAGGATGTGAAATATATAAAGAATTTTGAAAGAATAAAATAATAGTTTATAAAACAAACCAAAAACATTGTCAAATGTTCATTAAACTTACAGAACATATGAAATTCATTTTTAAATAACCATTAAGAGCACATCATACAAAGCAAGTGAAATGTCAAATCTATTGTTGATCTATATAACAAAAATCAGTAGCAATTCTTTTGTAAGGTTCACATGTTCAAATAAGGTTCCAATATTTAGAAGGCTTTATTTCTTGTGCAGACTAAATTATCATATGGAATATGAATGAATAGTACCAGTTGAATCTGTAATTATTTCATTCTTCTTGAACTCTTTTTTCTCTTTCTTGCATGCTTTTCTACCTAATAGTGGGTCCACATGATCCATTAACCTAGTTGGTTTGCTATTTTTGGTGTAACACTGGGCTTGGGAAATGGGGGAAAGCTTGCGAAATGATGTGCTTGGATGGGGGATAATAGACACTATAGGTAGGGTCAGCAACTTTTTTGTGCCAGTGAGCATTTTCTTCTTTTAAGTAAACAATTTTCAATTTGTTAGATCTACAGAAGATGTGCTGATGAAAATTGTATTATTAGGCATGTGGGATTGAAATTTTATATCCTATTGGATATATGTGTGAACACCAGGAAAATTAGAATAAATAAATAAGATTTATAGGGTGATGACAAATCCATTTTGCACCTTTTTTGACTAGCAATGATTTTACACAACACAAAGAGCCATAGAGTAATCTCCTATGCTGGATTTATTTTATGCTTTGCTGTACATTTTATATTAATGCATTTTTATATTATTCATTCTTCTACCTTTTATACATCTAAATAAATATTTTCCCTTCAATTTCTTAGCCTTGGCCCTATATGCAATGGCTAGTTATTGAAATTGCAGTATTTTTTTCCTTGAAAAAAGTCTATTTCCCTAACTTCTTGTATTATTGATATAGTTTTACATTTGGTAAACACAAGAGGCCACACATTTTGGACTTTTAAAAAAAGCTATACTAACAGTGTGACTTTCCCCAATTATGTATCCTTTGGATCTGGTAAATTACAGTTGCAACAAATGATTCCATGTGAAAAACCTCAAAAAAAAAAAAAAAAGTGGCATCTAGCTTCTTTGGATAGAAGAGTGGGATCACCATTTCAAAATATCAGACAGATTTAAAAGTAGAATTCCTATGCCAGTATCACATTCTATCTAATTCATCTATGTAACATTTAAACCATATTTTGATATAAGGGATGGAAACTGAAAATAAAATAATGAAATTAAATCAGGGCAGGAATTTGGGCTTCCAAACTATAGAAACATTTTAACAGCATATTTAAGACTTTTACCTGAGAATATAGAAAGTGGGAATTATGATCAATATGCCCACAATAGAAAGACAATTTGGTATTTAATTTCAGTTTTGCCTAAATGAATAGATATTTTTATAAGGTATGGTATAACATGAGCATTTAATTACAATCCCCAAACATAATTTAAGAAGATTGTCATAGCATTATCAAAGTATTTCCTTTATAATTAATTCTTAATGACACCCAGAAATTGATCTTAAAAAAATATAATGTCATATGGATTTCTCTTTGAATTGCAAGTTCAAATCCTAGTTCCTGATTCCATTTCTTAAAGCTTTAAAAAAAAGGGGCTTTTGAAACAAGAGGTTTATATAGTTTTGGAAAGACTGTTTAAATTGTAAATGATATGGTTATATAGCATTCTTGAAATTCTGTTAATATGAGAAGTAAGCTGAGAGCCAGCAGTTCTCATGCCAGAGTTGGCAGTTACATAACATAACTGCTCAGATTCAACACCACAGACACCACAAATACGCCATTAATTTGTGGGAAGGATGAATTTGAACCACAATAGACATAGGAGGCCCTTGCTCCTTTACACTTTATGTAATCAATTATTTCATTTGGCTTGATATGTATGTTGGCAACTGTATTTATTTTCCCCTCCAGTCCATTATATTTTCTAGTAGTTCTGGGAACTGGCTACAAATTTACCATCTACCTATTCACTGGGAACATCAATTTTGCTCTTCAGGAAATACATTTTATTTAGTGGAGTCTACAGGATTGTAAACCTTCACTACCTCCTCTCATTTCTTTGCTTGCCAAATATTTTAACTATTCCAATGTATTTGGAAAGGGGAAAGCACTTAGCCTGCCTTCTCATCAATTAAACAATCAATCTTTCTTCGTCTCTATATCTTCCTTCCAGTGCTCTTTTGGGGCGGAGAGAAAGAAAGGCTCCCTCTAGGTCAGTGATGGCTAACCTTTTCTGTACTGAGTGCCCAAAGCGCACACGTGCCCAAACCCCCCAAATGCAATGTGCATGCAGCCCTGGTGCATGCGCCCCACCTCTGTGCATGCACATGCAACCCTGCCCACGGCCGCCCCAGCGCATGCTCGTGCACCTCACCGCATGCCCCTGCCAACTGCACATATGCTTGCGGGGCCCCCCACATGCCCCACCTCCACACATGCGTGCGTGCCCCCCGCATGCTCCCTGCACATGCACTGCAGAGACCTGAAGACCAGCTGGCCAGCAGGAAGTGCTCGCGCATGCACAGCGGAACTGAACTGAGGCAACGGCTCGTGTGCCTACAGAGAGGGCGCTGCGTGCCACTTCTGGCACATGTGCCATAGGTTCGCCAGCACGGTTCTAGGTAAACCATATTTACCTGTTTTATCTACATCTTTCTGCTCATGGACTATGATACTTCCCCCCTCATTTCTGAACAGTTGCAAAAGACACAAAACTTTATCAAACCTCATCTCAATATAATCTGATATGCCTGAAAAAAGGAACACAAATATTTAATTTTGACTGTCACTATGTGAAGTTTGAATGAATGTCTGATCTGCAGTTGAGGTTTTGGAACAACTTTTGAGGCTTTCAAATTTAAGAATTGTATCTTAACATTATTTTCTGTACAATAAATTTAGATGATGGTTTTTATTTTGAGGAACCTGCAGTTTGGGCAGTTTTTAAAAGACTACATCCTCTATGTAAGGGAACCTAGAAAAATGTTCTTTTGAATAGCTTGTTTTTGGGCTACCATATTAGATAGTTCTAATGAGGCTAGAGTCCAGAATGTTGCAATGAACAACTTCCACAACTGCATAGGGAAAGGCATATAGGATATTTGGATCTTTGCCAATTTTAACTGTAAATTTATTACTAATTTTGCAGCTGTGACCACTCTGCCCACAGCTTACTAGGAGGGAGATTCCATTTATATGTATACTGAAGCCCAACAAATCTTTCTTCACCTAAGATAAATAGGGATGGGGTTTTTTTCCCCTTGAATAATCATGTATTTAATCTTATGAAGCATTCTGTATTTCCCTTCCTTATATTAATAAATTTTATCTATTTATTCAAAACTTAGATAATCAAGTAAGATTCACAGGCCATAAATTGTTTCCATCTTTTAAAACCTTGTAAAGTAAATTTTAGATAAGGATGTGTTAGAGTAGATTTCAAGTCTTGCTATTATGAGAAAAAGCTTTTGTGCAAAATTCACCCAGGATCTCAATGATGATTTGTCAAACTTGAAGCAACATACTAAGCGATAATGGCTGAGATAACCACAAACTAATAGATTGTTGTTATTTTTTTTAAAAAAAACATGTTATAATTTAGTGTGAGATGTAAAAAAGCGTAAGCTTTTCTCAATTTTCGTTATACGCTTATGTCCTCCAGGAATGGGGAATTCATATTCCACATAAGACCTTCAGATGTTGTCCTGAGTCTTCCCAGAAAGCCTGCTGACTGTAATTGTTGAACATTGATAGTATACTGCAAGAATTATTCAGATCAGAATACAGTAACAGATCTTGGAAATGCCATGAAACAGAAGGAACATTTTACTAAGATACAGTGGACATGCAAAATATGCTCAAAATTTATAGATAGATGATAGATGATAGACAGACAGACAGACCAACTGACCGACCGACCGACCAACCAACCAACCTTTATTATTTATTATCTCTTGGAATTTAAGCAAATTTATGTTCATGAATGTTTCAGAAACCATAATTAATGTTGATATAAACGTTTTTCCTTATTTTAAAGGGCACCATAGTGTTAAACTCTAGGTGCTACTGTATAAATATTGCTGTATCCAAATACTATTACATATTACTTTATCTCATATACAACAGAACAATATTAATAAAAAGGGGAATTGTTAGTAAAATCTGTGGTATGTTGGTGTATGTAGGCTATTATATAGTTAAAAATCAACATTTAAGTCATCCTTTAGGTGGTTCGTTCTTTTTTTAATATACTGTAATTTGTGAAGCCAATCACAGTAATTTGTAAACAACATTATTTATAAAACCTGATGTTAGGGTTCTATTAGTGGCAAGAAAATCCCAAATGAACTTCTGCAAATTATCTAATCAGGGGAGCTGGAACGCAGAGAATATAAACATGCAACTCTTTCCAGCAAACGAGAAGAGGAAAGAGTGAGAAAAACAACCCAAGACTCCTTTTCATAGAGAACACCACTAGGAAGCATTTAAAGGATGACTGATATAAATCCTATAACTTCTCTCTTGCCTATTCAGATACAGTCAACTGTCTGATCTGGCTGCCACTCCATATCAGAGTTCTCCAATTTTTTCGGCTTTGAGAACTGATGTGGGTGGGAGATGGGATGGTTCTGTGTGAGCAGCTGGCAAGCATACATGCATGCAGCTTCATTTGCATGAGTGGTGTGCACATGCATCTGCCAATCATGCAAGTGGAGTGCGCACACATATGCTTACTTGCTGTTTGTGCAAGTAGAGATGTGTGTGCTTGCTGTTTCCATGGCTTGGTTGTGAACAGGTTGTAAGATATTATTATTATTATTATTATTATTATTATTATTATTATTATTATTATCATCATCATCATCATCATCATCATCATCATCATCATCTTCATCAGTAAGAAATCTAGAGTGTGTAGTCTATCATTACTCCTATTGACTATTTTTTCTCATATAGAAATGCCCAGCCAGACAGGGAAAAAGGCTTAAGTGAGGAATTAACTTTGAATCATTGCATAGCTATAAGAGATCTAGAATTAATCCTCCATCCCTAAATTCTATAGAACGTTATCTATCTGTTCCCCAGGGAAAGCAAGAAGTCTGAGAAGATTCCTGTATTATAGGCAGAATATAATAAAGTAGTTATCTTGGATTCTACACATGTGGATCTGGTTGTTTGCACTTGAAAAAACTTTGATTTAGAGATAGCAATAGCAATAGCACTTAGACTTAAATACTGCTTTACAGTGCTTTACAGCCCTCTCTAAGTGGTCTACAGAGTCAGCATATTGCCCCCAACAATTTGGATCCTCATTTTACCCACCTCGGAAGGATGGAAGGCTAAGTCAATCTTCAGCCTGGTGGGATTTGAACTATCAAATTACAGTCAGCTGGCAGTCAGCAGAAATAGCCTGCAGTACTGCAGTCTAATCACTGCGCCACCACAGCTCCTAGGAGTAATTATACTGCCTAGTATTCCTTCTCTCTCTTAGACTGGTTGCTGCTCTCTGACTTCTGGCAAGACATGGGTTAACTGACTCTCTTCACTCTTCTCCACCTGCAGAAAGTAGAACTGTCCTGTACATTTTGTGTATAGCTGTGATGGCGAATCTGTGGCACGCAGTGCCAGAGAGGCATGCAGTGCCCTCTCTGTGGGCACATGAGCCGTCGCCCCAGGTCAGCTCTGCCACACATGTGCATGCACCTCCCACCAGCCAGCTGGTCTTCAGGTCTCTATTGCACATGCGTGGGGGCCGTGCATGCATGCGCAGTACAGGGCGCATGCGGGGGCCATATGTGCATGGGCAGGGGGTGGGGTGCATGCACAGGGGCCACGCACACATTGCATTTTGGGGGTTTGGGTGAGCGCATGTGCATTTGCGCACACACTTGTGCACTTTGGGCACTTGGTCCGGAAAAGGTTAGCCATCACTGGTGTATAGAGTCCTATAAAATAACTTCTTAAATGCTTTTCTTGGAAATCAGTCCTAACTCTTTCCCGAGCCTGTCCTTGAACCACCAACAAAAATATGGGTAAATATATCTTGGGTGGCCAGCCATTTTACTCATCAGAGTTCTTTGACCCTCCACCAGTTTCTTCCATTTAGTCACTTCAGCAGTAACTCCACCACTACCATCCATACTAGGAAATTATACTATCTAGTCAACTCTAAGGGTTGTGCTATCTAGTTTACTGTAAGAGTGCTTCCATTAACTACAAGAACAGCTATCTATTGGGTAACAGTATGCCAGACAGCCTTGGCTGACTGCAGAAACTCATACACTGTAACTTATCTCTTCTTCGCTTTCTCTGTTGTCTTCTAATTCTGGGTTATTTTGCCCATTATCGGATGATTCTGTGTAAGTGATTATCTTCAGAGTTAATAACTTCAATGCACATCCATCTCTTTGAATGGAATTCTCTTTAGCATATGAATTGAATCTAGCATATAAAAGATATTTAGAAGCATTATTACTTGTCTGCAACAGCAAAAAAATAACAAAATTCCAAGAAAGGAGTAGGATATTAGCAGTCCTTATAGTTTGCATTTTTAGAACAAAGACTTGGAATTGATTCAGAGAATAAAAATGAAGAAGATTTATGCCTATTTAGGGATGAGGAATTTCTTTGATTTTAATAGTACATTTTTTTATTTTCGGTTTTTACTGGGCTGTTATATTCAGTGCTCCATGCTTATTCATTGCTCTAAGCCAGTGATGGCGAACCTTTTTGCCATCGCATGCCAGGAGTGGGGGGTGGGAGGTCGCATATGCGCCCCATCCCTATGCATGCGCAGGTGACCCTCCCGCTCCGCCCCTGCTCCTGGCATGCAATGACCCATTTTTCTCTTTCCCCAAGCTCCAGAGCCTTTCTAGGAGCTTGGGGAGGGCGAAAACAGCCTCCCCCCGCCCCGGAAGCCCTCTGGAGGCAGGAAATGGGCTGTTTGTCAAATTCCGATCCGACCTGAAGTTGGTAAATGGCCCATTTCCTGCCTCCAGAGAGCCTCTGGTGGGGGAGGCTGTTTTCGCCTTCTCCAAGCTCCTAGAAAGGCTCTGGAGCCTGAGGAGAGAGAAAAATGGGCCTTCCCCACCACCACCACCACCACCCGGAGGCAGGAAACAGCCTGTTTCCTTACTTCCAGTGGGCCCAGAAGGCCCGAAAATCAGCTGACCAGTGCACACATGTGCACTAGATCTGAGCTTGCGTGCCCTCTGATATGGCTACATGTGCCACCTGTGGCATGCGTGCCATAGGTTCGCCATCACAGCTCTAAGTTATGAGGATTTTTTATTGCACAAGTGTATAATAGTAATATTCTACTTATCCCTGTTTTAGAAGACAGTATATTTTATGGGAGGGCTCTGTCTTTTTTTTATAACAGGTCAAGGACATCCTTCCTTTCTTTTTCTACTACCCCTCTCATTTAAATTATCTATTGTCCAGTTGCCAATAAGTTAGTTTCCCATTCGTTTCTCTCTCCACAGGAAGAAATCACTTTCTTTTCCTCCCAATCTCTTTAGCATTTAGGTGCTTCAGAGTGATGTACCTCTTTTACTATTAATATTACTGTATGCAACTTCCTTGCCTTTTGTTAAACCATCTATAAAAGAACATTATTATTTTTTAAAAAAAATTCTGACCTTTCCTAATTATAGCGGGAGTGTATATGACAAGTAATCACCTATATAGCAGTAAACATGTCAATTAACTAAAGAAAAGATTGTGTCAGCAAAAAATGATTTTCCTGCTTTCTGAATCTGGAAGCACTTTCCTCTAGTTCAAATTGATATAACAAGAAGTACTGAAGATAGGTTTTTGAGTCTGACTATCTTCACTTCACCCACAAAACCTTCTATATTTTATCTAGTTAGCAGTGAGAAATGACAGCCTGTAATGTAGGTTGGACAGCACCAATTTCACAGTTGTAAAATAAGAGGAGAAACTATATATAAAAACCAGGAAAGATTGCATGTTGTATGTTTATTCTTTTTATTATGCAGTGCAGCAAGATATTGTAGTAGTCATAAGGTAATGTTTTTCAAACTTGGAAATTTTAAGTTATGTGGACTTCAACTCCCAAAATTCCCTAGCCAGTAAGCCATGAGGTTCAAATATATGTTTATGTAATCCTGTTCAAACCAGTGGTGGGAAAGGCTCCTGAGATTTGCAAGCTGCATTCTTGCTAAGATTTTTCTGTTCTACAGCCCATGGATATGGCATTTCTGTCATTCTCACTAATGATCTTCTTTCAATCTAGAGGAAAAAACTGTTAGGGGATAACCTTAAAATGCAGATAACTATGCAATTTAAGTTTGAAGCCTTATTTGCATGATGAGGTAAAATAAATGTCTAACTGAAAGTTGTATCTGAAATTTACAACATGTTGAGATGGGAAGAAAGGAATATCAGCAGGAAGGTAATTCTATTTCAATTAAAATTCTTTCACTTCATACTAACCAGTCTCAGAACAAATTGAAAATTAATCATATGATTTACAGTAGTTTAAAAAATACAATTTAACAATGAAAATTAACTAATAGGAGAAAACCATAAAGTCTTCTTGAGCAACTTTCCGTGAAAATACAAATATGGGTTACAAAGCGCATCAAATGCTAGATCTTTTAGAAAATATTTCAGTATTCACGAACTTTGTGGAGAAAAATGCTTACCCACCAAGAGAACAAAGGGAATATTTATGTAAAAATAAAAGGCTAACAAATGATGTTTGGTACAGAAGAAGTACAGCCTGTATAATATGTTGGAAACATGAGATAACAGTCATTCTATTTGAAAAATATTTTTAATGTTTTGAAGTTTTCATTTTGTCTGATTTAACTTTGGTATATGGAGTTAAAGGAATTAGAGAAATTAAAAGGCAGAATTGGAGATAAATTTAACTGTCTCCTCATCTTCCGCCACAAGATGATGACTGCTCAGTCTTTCAGAAACTATACACCCAGAGAAAGGTCTACTTGCCACTACATGTGTAGTTTTATCACCTAAAGGAAGCTTGTTTTTCATTTTAGTTTTAAAATTAACTGAACATTATTTCCCGTTATTTTCTAGCTAATTCTTTAAGAAATATACTGTACTTGCTTAGAAACTGAATTCATTGTACAATCCAGGGCAATTAGTCTTGCTCCTATACTTATACTGTTGGGTTAAAGATCACCTCATTTTTAAAGAAACTTATCCTCTCTCAGTATGAGACCTCCTGTATGCTCATTAAGAATGTCTAGCTTCCAGTTATTAATAACTGTTGGTAGCAGAGTATATACTATGTTGTATATATCTTTAAAATACATGCTGACAAGAAAGAGCCAGGCTAGTCTATCAAACCTAATAGAGATATAGGTTTGGTCTCCTGTTCACAGCAAATAGTCTGGAAGTGGGGGGGGGGGGGGATCCTGAAAAGAAAAAGTGCCTTAGTTAAAATTATTAGAATCGGATATGACTCATTCTTTCTCTTACCTTTGGACATGCCTATTCACAAAGAAGTATATCTTTGTGCTATATCTGAACCTGAAATTAAGGGCTAAGAACATTAAACAAGCTAGGGTTTCTGAGTCAAAAGCAAAATTTCTGATACAGTTGCTTTGATACCAATTCAATATTGGTTAAAAAGTATTGGCAATTTTTAACAAATTTGTTAATGGTAATGTCTATTAATGTTTTCTCTTGCCTAGAATGATCAGTCTCTTGAGATCTGTACCTCCAAAATTAAAAGCAAAGTATTATTAATTTATTCAACTAGTAAAGGGCATAAGATTGGAACTTGATTTTAGCCATTAGAAGCTAGTTTCTTTTTCACTTTGGAAGCAATTTATTAATGTAATTTGTAAATTATCCAAATTTTCATAGCCTGACTGCCTAAACTGTTATAATTATACTATAGCATATTATATAATTATATATACAACTGCATAGATTATTATAAAGTTTAAAAAACCTGCTCTTTAATTGTTTTTAGTAAGTTGTACAAATACTGGTTCAGTATTTGTGGTGACTTGACTCCGGGTATTTCCAGTGATATGCATATTAAGTCTGAGTCATGAATGAAAATGTGACTATTTCTCATTCAGGCATCCATTCATAGATATCCCTAAAATCTTCACACCATTAGTCATAATGCCCGTTCTCTGCCAAATTTGTATTTTAGACCAGAATAACAAAAGTGTTGCAGGTCAAGATTAAAGTGCTATGACAGATCTGTGAAGGGAAGTTATAACACCTGCTTGAGTTTTGATTTATTCATGCTCCATTCTTAGACCTTCAATTTCACAAGCACCCAGGGCCCTTGGAAAGTGCTGTGGTATTCAAGCCTTTAAAAATAACCCCCACTGCCTAAAGCCACTGAATGTGATTCTGATGCATCCAGCTTTCTCTGTATGATTCCTCAGTTTCTGCTCTTTAATTAGGTCAGCTGCTGAGAGTGGAGAAACTTTTCTCAGTTCTGCAATTTTATGCTTTAACCACCACCACCACCCCCTCTCTCTCTCACACACACACCTCTAGAGAGAAAGAGTGTGTGAAAGAGAAAGTCCACATTTTACTTAGGAAGTTTCTCCTGTGCCTTGTTCATCACAACAATACAGAGAATTTAGGAGGAACCTGTGAGAAAGTTGCCAACACTGACAGTTCATTCAAGGCCACACTAGTAATGGTGTAGCAATCAAGTTTCCCAGCAGTTTTAAAAGGACAGTCAGAAAAGAGGAATGAACTGAGTCACAGGCATTACTTGATAAAGGGGAATCACTTACTCTTTTTCTCAGTGATTCACTTTCTGATTCTTTCAAATGCACACTATTTGCTCTTTGTACCATAGAAGAAAGCATGCATGAAGTTACAATCTATTTGTAGTTTTCTTCTGTTGAGAAAGTGTCTGCCAGGAATCAACATTTTTATTGGGAACACATTTAAAGAAAAGGATTACCATGGTCATAATCTAGTCCTCTCCCCTAAAGCTAGTATTAAGTTTGGATATTTTTAACAACACAATCCCAGAAGTTGTGCTGAAAAATAACTCACTTCAATTTTAGTGGGGTTTACAGATATCATATGTAATATCCAATTTTATCCTCAATGGAAGGATTTCTGCTCTATGAAGTCTTTTTCAATCACCATATTTTTTTCCCCTATTAAAGGAGAAGAACAGAAACACATAGTGGATGGATTTAATGAATTTGACAATAGCATAAGTCTTGATGGATATCTTGTTTGCCATGAGGCTTTTTAGCTAAATTTCTCCAAGCATGGACAGAAAAATCTTGGAAATATTCTTTTGACTCTAAAAAAAGTTTTGTTCTATTTTTTTTTAATGATGTATCATTGGAATTCCCCTTATAACTTGAGTGCTGATTCTGAAAGCCTTATTTTTGCAATTGATCATATTCAGCTATAATCCACCACTACTGAAAAAGCCCTTTCAAATATACAATCAACTGCCTGGAAAAGAGATTGCTATTAGGAATATAATGCTTATTAGGGAATATGGCATTATGTATTATTTTTTGCTTTTTTTAAGTAATACAATTTTTTTTGAAGCAAGACGGGAAACAACTTGCCACCCAAACATGATGAAAATAAATACTCTGTGCTGAAACAAGAGGAGATAGTAAAATATTTAGTTCATTGTATTATAACCCAGCTGTAAACTGGTGTACAAAAAGTACTCCACAACTGTAAAATTATTTGCAGTTAACGTCCTCTAATTTATTCACACTATCGTCTTCCATTTGAGGCTACCCAAAATCCTAGAAGTGATAGCTCCATCCTATTTAAATGACAACATGTTAGAGAACTTTGGTTCAATGTGTCTGTTTAACATATAGAATACATACAGTAGTTAAACTGGAATTTACAGTTATCAAATGTACAAGAATTTCATGGAACATCAACTTAACAAACAGCTGTTGAAGGAGAACAATGAAGGATGTCTCCTGTTTTCCTGCTCATATATAACAGATTTTCCAAATGCTCATGTCTGGCTATAGTTGTCATAGAATAATGGCCCTGATCAGCCTATTTGAACCATTTGAACTCTTAACTATACATATTTGTACTGTACATAGAATGTATACAAGCACGGTAAAATTAGAATTACTTTGATGCCTAACCAAGCTCTGTTCTGCAAATACCTCAGGCACTTTAACTTTGCTAAATGTAGGGCACATTAAATATTTATGTTGACTTGATAAACTAATGTCTAAATCCCTTTTGGAATTTCCTTACTAGTATAAGCAGCTGCAACAGCACATATTCTTCTGGTTCCTTTCTGGTAACACTGGTAGCATAAGAAGTGTCTATGACATAGACTGCTACCCACACAATATCTCATATGTACATAAATGCTTCCAATGAGTGGAAAAGATAATTTTAGCCAGGGAACGATTGACATTGCCACTTCCTTCAGTTTAATTTGGCACCTGCTATATCCTCATACAGGATGATTCCCAAAGTTATTGAATTACCACTAACACTACTGTTTTCATATAGGAGTCATAGCTATGAAAATTTTTTCAATTGAATATTGTTGGTGACGATAGAGATAGAGATAGAAGTTGATGATATATAGATATAGATAGATAAAAAATTCCAGTACTCAAAAAAGGATGTTTTGATCAAAAATGTTTAAATATCATAAAGGGCTGTACAGAATTTAAGAATCGTTTGGAAGAAATGTTTTGCTCTCATAGCTGTGCAATGCTTCTCAACTATTTATTAAAGTAGTCTATTTTTGTCAGCTGTTCCTGCAAGACAGAAAAAAATGTGCCATGTGGTTGAAAGTTGCATTAACTTTAATGAGTTGATTCCTGAAACAGTACAATCTTCTCAGATGTAGAATTAACACTGAAGAAAGATTTATTTTAGTTTAGTTGATTTACATTCAAGAACAAAAGGAAAAACAAGGAACACATCAAAGTCTATACAAATATTTATTTATTAGATTGGTATCCTGTTGTATATGTAGATAGTCAAAATAGCTATGATACTATTTGGCCCAAAATCCATAGTGACCATCCATGGCTGAGAATGAACTAGAATCTGGTTCTTCCATTCCTGTCTTTTCTAGATTACTGCATCTCATGTTTTACATATGAACAGCAGAAACAATTCAACAATTATTTGTTACATTTGACTGCTTACTTAAAAACTAGATTAAAATTGCAGTAACCATATAATAGCAATTTGAAAACACTTACTGATATAGATTCAAAAGCATAAGGACAAATAACAATAATTAGTTAGAATAAGTGAATACTCTGGAAAAGGCTCCTGAAAATTAAGAAAGATGAATAAAATGAACCTAAAGTTGAAGGCAATACATATACAATACATAGGGAATTTATTTTGCTATTTTTTAAAAAAGAAAACATAATTTGTCTTCTTTTTCAGAAAAAATGACATTATTCAATATTTTGTCTTATATTTGTTTAGAAATTAATATAGAAAAGTATGTAACAACAGTAATAACATACAGCAGCATCAATCAACAAGAAAAATATACCATATATTGTGATGGAGTGTGCTAGTCTGAACTCCAAGGAAGAATAAGAAGCAGCTCAGTTCATATAGTTTTTGTGAGACAAAGAGAATGAATACAGAACTTCCCTAATAGTTATCTGAGTATATACTTGGTGTAGATTAGTGGCCCCCAAGCTTTTGGGACTGGTTCTGTGAAGAGAGATTTCAGTCCAGAGGTGTTGTGGCTCTGTCCTCCGAGCCTATCTTATCGGAGGGAGAAGGCTCCGAACATGAAGGAGAGGAGTCGGCCAGGCCTCCCTCTCCAGGCCCCTCCTCTCTGGCTCTGCCTCAGGTGCCGGCCGAGGATGAGTAGATTAGCCAGGAGCCAGGTGTCTCCGATGATAGCGATGGAGGTGATCTATCGTTCCTGGATCCACGCCAACGAAGGCGTGATAAACGGTTGCAGCAGTTGAGGAGGCGTGCCAGGGATTAGGCTGAGTCACTGGACCACACCCCAGAGACTATATAAGAGAGTGTGGTGGCCATTTAAGACTCTGTGACGGACAAAAACTAACTCTGGCTAGTCACTTTGAACAACGCCTAAATCTGCCGAAGGTTTCTTGTTTTGAACTGGACTATTTGCAAACTGTGTGTATTTCTGTTTATATGGTGAAGGGATACTCCCGTTTATTGACGTAAAAGCACTTGGCAGTCGGTGCTTGTCTTGCTGCCAAGTTTCTGATAACAAACTGTGTGCATGCCAAGTGCTTCCTTTAACCCTCGGCTGGCTCTGTGTGTGTGTGTGTGTGTGTGTAGACGGGGACAGAACAAGAGGGAGCATGGTTTCAAGCGCTGCCTGCATTCCATGTGTGCATGGATGGGTCTTTGCTCATTTGCGTGGCCCTGTTTCTAGTGTGCTGTGGACCAGTGTGGGTCCATGGCCCGGGAGTTGGGGAATCCCTGGTGGAGATCAGAGCTTGAGTTTCATAAGATTCTGTCTATAGATATGGAATAACAAAGAAATGCAGGATTCCATCTTGTTCCATATTCTTATTTAACACCTATTTCGAGCTATTGGAAAGATAATTCACAGATTTAAAACTAGTTGTTGTCAATATGCTGCTGATATTCAGCAATATTTTTCTTTTCCCATTAATTCAGGGTTGGATATTTCTGGAACCTCTGCATATTTCCAGGATGTAAAGAACTAGAAAGAACAGGTTGAAGTTACATTCAGAGAAAAATTGTGACCTTTGGGAAATTATGAGAATGCCATGTTTCTGATGAACCCATATTCCACCTTAAAATTAGGTTTGGAATCTGGATCCTCCTGGATAGTGGGCACCCTTGTAATAACTATAGGAAGGTCAGCCTTTTATCAGTTCAGCTGAGAAATGAAGTGTTCCTCTACATAGAAGAGATCTGACTTCAGTAGCTCATTTATGGTAACTTTAAGATAGGATCAGGGGTGGGTTCTAAATTTTTTACTACCAGTTCTGTGGGCGTGGCTTATTTTGTGGGTGTGGCTTGATGGTCATGTGACAATTATTTAGGATTTAGCAGAGGTACTGGTCTACCAGGCTTTAAACTACTTGCAGAACTGTACCTATCTACCCATTTACTTTTGCAGGCACTGGTCTACCCATTTATTTTTGCAGGCACTGATCTACTCATGTATTTTTGCAGGCACCGTCTACTCATTTGTTTTCTTTTAACACTGATCAGCTGTAGGACGGCCCTTTGAAGCCCCGCGGCAAGAGTTTAAACAGTTTTACCCATTTATTTTTTCAGGCACTGATCTACTCATGTATTTTTGCAGGCACTGGTCTACCCATTTATTTTTGCAAGCACTGGTCTACTCATGTATTTTTGCAGGCACTGGTTTACCCATTTATTTTTGCAGGCACCATCTACTCATTTGTTTTCTTTTAACACTGATCAGCTGTAGGGCGGCCCTTTGAAGCCCCAGGGCAAGAGTTTAAACAGTTTTTTTCCCCTCTAGCCATCAGCTGGGACTCAGGAGGCAGCAATAGATTGGGGGTGGGGCCAAATAAAAGGTAAGAATAATAAGGGGGGTGGGGGGGTGGGGGCAAGGGGGCACAACCAGTTCAGTGATGTCATATCGTCACCGCTACCGGATCGGCGGAACCGGGCAGAACCGGGAGGAACCCACCACTGGATAGGATGCTTGCAATGCACCCTTTGGGCAGTCTTCAATTGCTACTAATCTAAAATACAACTCCTTGAGGCCTCACATAACCTCTATTGAACAATTAATTGGCTGACAGTTACTCTTTGAGTTTAACTCATGATGCTTATAATGTATAAAACCTCACAATGCTACTAGTTACTTATAGGCTATTTACTCCTATACAGTCCATTCTGTACTCCTATACCTACAGGTCGTGCTGCAGTATGTTCAACATTAAGAAACAATTTGGTTTGTTCTGTTCTTGCAAGGTGTTCATTATGGAATGAATTGCCATAGAATCTGGAGCGTGTCTCCTCCACACTGACACTTATTTCAAAATATTTATTTTCCCAGGCCTTTTATTTATATATTTGTTTATTAAAGTTATATGATTTTATTTTAATGTTAATTTTTGTTTTAGATTTGTGTTTGATATCAAGTATGATTCATTTTGGTTTTGTGGATTTTTTTAATACATGTAAGCATGTAAATATTAATGTGAAATATTCATGTAGAGAAATTTAATATGATAATTTTTATATTTTCTTCTGCATCATTACAAATTAAAAATTGTCAGCCTTTGACAATTTTCAATTATTATTTTTGTAAGGTTTATATTTAAATTGTATATGTTATACTGTATATCTTTTTTACTATTTTTGCAATTTTATTGGAATTTAATTTAGTACAAGTGTTTGCCCAATGTATAATCATATGGAGAGGGTATCCATGTACATGTAGAAATATGGATTAAATATTATCAATAATAATCAGTGGAATAATTTTTAGATGCCCTATGCATTTTTGCTTCTAGATATGAGGACTTCATCCCTACTAAACTATCGTTAAAAATATCAACAAATAGAACAAAAATAACAATAACAACAAATACCGGCTCTGTAGTCACTTTGTATATTGAAATAGATTCCTTTTTCCAAGAATACTTTCATTGTCAGACCTTAAAGGGGTGGAGGGGGGGGGACACCTCTTATTTATATTTATATTTATTTATTTATTTATTTATTTATTTATTTGCACGATTTTGTTAAAACCTTGACCACAATACATGCTATTGTCAATGCTACAAGTAGAAGCACATATAATTGATATTAAATTTGATTAAAATAATGCTTCTGGGTAAATTAAGAAGTCAATTTCTTAATACATTGTAGCATTGCCCTAAGCTTATTTGTCTGTGAACAAAATCCCACATATAAATATTAATTCCTGGAAAAAAAGTGTAATCTAAACTTTCTTTTCATCTTAATAGAAAATCAAATATTTCAAATAAAGTAGAATTTATTGACAAATCAAATGGTAGTGGATTTGAATTTAAATAACTAATATAATTTCAGTTTTTCAACATATGGAGCTGGATTTTCAGTTCTTTTTACACTTGACTTTATCGTGTAGTTTAGATTACTTATGTTTGGCTCATCTAGAACCCAGAATTGTACCTTTTTTTAATCCATGTCATCTGCTTGTAGCACAGTGTGACCTCTTTTGTGTGTCTTAAATTTCTAGAAGCTGATGGATGGTAAATCTTGGTTTGGAACAGCCCATAGAATGTGATCTCCTTTCATTTCTGTACAGTCTTCTCATCTGATGGAATCATTTTACCACCTGTTTGTGGCTATCATGTTCCATGACATTTGATTGAACAGGCAAAAAGTTCAAGAGCTGAAATATGTAATTAACATATAGCAGATTTATGTTTAAAAAAGAGATTATGATTCAACATTAGGCAGACATACACACCATCTGGACTCAACAATATGCTGAACAAGCATCCTTAGGACACCAGTAAATGAAAGGAAACTGAAAGGTCACTAGAGGTCATTATTTTCACATACCTTTGAATAATGAGAGGCTCACACGTCTGCCAGAGGAGAACAAAATGTCACATTCTCTAGCTAAAGGTCATCTCTGGTCATAGGTCACTAAAGGAGGCCAGGAAATAACCTAAGAGGTTACAATGAGTGCACAAAGAAAGGGCAAGGAAAGTCAATGAAAGTATGCAGCTGTTTTGAGATGAAACAAACTGATACAACCTTTATGCCGACACAGATGAAAAACTAATGTTTTGCCTTTGTTGGTTAAAAAAATTTAGCCATTTTATAGGACATTGACATTAATGCAGATAGGCGCTGAATTAGCAACAGGTTGAAAGTTCAGAGCAACAGCTTCTAAATATAAAAAGCACATTTTGAATCCAAATGATTTATGTTATAGACTGGAACATCAAATTCACATTTCAATATTTAGTGTCATAACAATATGAAATAAATAAACATAACAATTTTGTAATTGTTATTTAAAAAGATAAATTACAATTTATCTTTCCCTTGCCTGGTCTGGTGCTCGAGTATTAGAATTTATAGCCCTTAGATTTCTCAGCAAACTTGCCAAATACTGTCTGACTAGAAATTTAGGAAAACTTCAGTCCAAGACACAAAACTAAGCAAAGTGTCTACGGTATCATCTGTCTGTCTGTCTGTCTGTCTGTCTGTCTGTCTGTCTGTCTGTCTATCCATCCATCCATCCATCCTCCTTCTCCTCCCCTCCTCCTCCTTCTCCATTTCCATCTACTTTTAACAATACTATTTAGATGCTCATTTCATCATTAGAAGAGACTTCAGATGTTCAGAAAAGCAAAATACACATTTTATATAAGCACATATTTTGAAATAGAATAAAAAGTAAATGTGAATAAAACACATTTTATATCTAGGCAGGAAAAGACCCAAGGACATGCTCAAAATGAGAGTACTGGAAGCAGGGCTGAGTGTAAATCTTTTAATGCTTATACATAATGATATACTGTATACTGCTCATATAACTTCGGGACATGGTCATATGAATATATTTGTCTATATACATGTGTGGGCATTGTTTTCTGACAGCATATTCTTTTTCCTGTGAAAAGGGTGGTGTAGGAAGAAGTGGTTGCCTTAATAATAACAATGATGGGGAATGGATTTCAGATACCCTTATCTAGTTGACAATTTCTCCATTGGCTCCAAAAGCTACTGATGCCATTAGCATGGGAATGCCTAATTCTGCTGAAAACAAATTGTATTAGATACATGGACTTCTGAAGCTAGTCATGATGCTGCAAAATTATGCAATTATTTCAATGAAGCTCTGATTTTTCATTTATGCATATAGATAGTTGTGTGAAAAGTTACACAATATTGAATTGTCCAGTGTTATGTATGTTGCCATCAATGTTTTTTTTAAAAAGGTAATTGAATGTAACCAATTTTAGAAAATGGCTAAAGATGACATTTTGATAGACCACTAACATCTAATTAAATGCCTAGTAATGTGAGAGAATCAAATAGCAAAGACTTGACTTCTATAGTGAGAAGATCTGTCAGAAAACATTGGCTGCAGAATAATAATAATAATAATAATAATAATAATAATAATAATAATAATAATAATAATAATTTTTTTATTTCTATACTGCCCTTCTCGCGAAGGATTCAGGGTGGTGTATAGCCTATTAAAACACAAAAATATACAGACATCAATTAAAAAATAATTAAAATTATTAAATAATTTTGGCCCAAATTAAAACCCAAAAATTTAAAACACCCAATTTAAAATCATTTACATTGATAGCTCAGCCTGGCAGAACAGTAGGGTCTTGAGGACACAGTGAAATACATGGAGGTTGGAGATCTTGCGCAATTCCGGGGGCAGTTCATTCCACAGGGCAGGAACTCCCACAGAGAAGGCCCTCCCCCTGGATGTCACCAGCCAACATACCTTGGCCGATGGTACCCTGAGGAGCCCCTCTCTGTGGGAGCAGACTGGCTGGTACTGGTGGCAGAAGTTGGTCTCGAAGGTACCCGGGTCCTAAGCCATGGAGCGCTTTAAAGGTGGTAACCAACACCTTGAATTGCACCTGGAAGACCACTGGGAGCCAGTGCAGCTCGTGCAGGAGAGATGTCACATGGGCACAACACGCGGCCGCATTCTGGACCAGCTGGAGCCTCCGAGTGCTCTTCAAGGGGAGTCCCATGTAGAGAGCATTACAGTAGTCCAGCCGGGAGATGACCAGGGCATGAGTGACCGTGCGCAAGGCGTCCCGGTCCAGAAAGGGCCGCAACTGGCGAATCAGATGAACCTGATAAAAAGCGCCCCTGGCCACGGCCGTCATATGATCTTCTAAAGACAGCCATGCGTCCAGGAGGACACCCAGATTACGAGCCCTCTCTGTGGGGGGCAAAGATTAACCCCCAATAGTCAGCGATGGCACCAGCTGACTATATCGGGGCGCCGGGAGCCATAGCCACTCGGTCTTGGCAGGGTTGAGTCTGAGCCTATTTCTCCCCATCCAGACCCGCACGGCCTCCAGGCAGCAAGACATCACATCAAGGGCATCATTGGGGTGGTCTGGGGTGGAGATGTACAGCTGAGTATCATCAGCATACTGATGAACTCTCACCCCAAAACCACGGATGATCTCGCCCAGTGGCTTCACATAAAAGTTGAACAGAAGGGGCAAGAGGACTGACCCTTGCGGCACTCCCCAAGCGAGGCACCGCGAGGTCAACCTCTGCCCCCCTACCAACACAAACTGCGAGCGTTCGGAGAGGAAGGAGAACCACCGCAGCACAGTGCCCCCTATTCCTAACCCCCTCAACCGCTGCAGCATGATACCATGGTCGATGGTATCAAAAGCCGCTGAGAAATCTAATAGGACCAGGACAGAGGAACAACCCCTATCCCAAGCCCTCCAGAGATCATCCACCAATGCGACCAATGCCGTTTCTGTGCTGTATCCCTGCCCGAAGCCTGACTGGTACGGGTCCAGATATATAGCTTCATCCAGGTACCGGGGAAGCTGTTGTGCCACCACACTCTCAACAACCTTTGCCACAAAATGAAGGTTGGAGACCGGACCGTAGTTGGCTAATTCAGCCGGGTCCAGAGATGGCTTCCTGAGGAGGGGCCTCACCACGGCCTCTTTCAAGGCAACGGGAAAGGCACCCTCACTCAGAGAAGCATTTATAATCCCCTGGAGCCAGCCTCGTGTAACCTCCCGGGAGGCCAGTACCAACCAGGAGGGACACGGGTCCAATAAACATGTGGCAGCACTAATCTTACCCAGAACCCTGTCCACATCCTCAGGAGCCACAGGATCAAACTCCTCAGATAATATTCTCAAGATCTACCCCCGTCTCCCCCCCTGGACTCAGCCAGTCAGAGTTCAAGCCTTCCCGAATCCAAGCGACTTTATCATGCAGGAATTGCACAGAATCCTCAGCACGACCCTGCAGGGGATCTTCCCACACTCCCCCCCCAAAGAAGGGAGTGGGTCACCCTAAACAGAGTGGCTGCGCGGTTCTCTGCAGATGCGATAAGAGCGGAAAAATAGTTAGATTTCGCCGCTTTTATCGCCACTAGGTAGGTCTTGATATAAGATCTCACCAGTGTTCGGTCAGAATCGGATTGACTAGTCCTCCAAATGCTCTCTAGGCGATTTTTCCGATGCTTCATCTCTCTCAGCTCCTCGGAGAACCAAGGTGCCAATTGAGAACGGCATCGGGTCAGAGGCCGCAAAGGCACGATGCAGTCCAAAGCTCCGGCGGCCGCATTATCCCAGGCGGCCACCAGGTCTTCAGTCGAGTCATGTACCAGGGTCTCAGGAAACAGCCCAAGCTCCGTCAGGAATCTTTCGGGATCCATCAGGCACCTGGGATGGAACCATCTGGTCAGTTCCGTCTCCCTGCGGCGGGGGGAAGAGGCTGGAAAGTCCAAGTGAAGGAGCCAATGCAATGATCTGTCAATGACAAGGTTTTAATGTCTAAATCCCCTCTACCAAGATCATTCAACCACTGACCAGAGACGAAAATCAAGTCCAGAGTGTCCCCCTGTGTGAGTGGGGCCTTGAACTAACTGGGTCAGGTCCATGGCCGCCATGGAAGCCATGAACTCCCGAGCCACCTCTGACGCCTCACCGGCGGATGGCAGGTTGAAATCCCCCATGACAATAAGTCTGGGGGTATCAAGTAACAACATTTCAACACCATTTGCAAAGCACACATGTCAGCTAATGGTATTTGAAAAATATATCTACAAATATCTTCTGGAATTATTCAATAAACCCATTCCTTGGATTGTACAATAATTCTAATTCTGGGAAGCTACCACATGAGAAAGTTGTTACACACTGTTCACTTGATTCGTTAATACTTTACTGATAATTTCATTGTATAGATATCTACACAGAAATAAGACATGTTAAATGGATAAGGATTTGTTTCAGTTACATATGTACTTAATTACAGCATTAGTGTTTTAACAAATAGGGATTTTTCTTTCACACACATTATGTGATACATATTCACATTCATTGTATTGGTTTAATATGCAAGTGAGTGAGTGAGACTAGTTCAACTACAAAAGCTCTAGAGAGACTTTGCTCTCAACTGACAGGTTTGTAATAACAAATAACTTATCCTGCTGATTTTATTCCTGGGGTGTCTGCTAGATTGTTGAGATGAAGCCAGGCTGCAGTAAATCCCTTAATATAAACAAAGTCATGTGAAGGGCATATTCTGGGAGTAGTGAAATCATTGAGTGATTTAGGAAGAATAGTGCTGAAAAGGCAACCATCAGTTGCTCAATAACAGAAGGGAAGCTTCCAAGAAACTGAATAGATGAATGTTAGACCTCCCCTTAAAATCCTCTGATGGTTTGCTGTTGAGCTTATTATTAAAGTCAAGTTTTTATATCATACTGCTGATGTGAAAATGCAGAGAAAGCTTTAAAAATAAGTAACTGCTAGTCAGTAAAATATGTATAACAATAAAAGATTTTTCATACCTTCCTTTTCTGTAAATAAGGGATATGCCACTTTTCTTTTACCATTGTAGCACTGTTCACTTGAAGAAGAACACCTATTACTGGTATTCCATTACTGAAATATTTCTGCTTATTTCACAACAATGTTACAAGAAATTTAGCTTATTTTTTTCTGACAACTCTTGTCTACCAAATCCTATAAAAAATAGTTAAAAGGGCTGGCTGCATCATCTGATGACAGTTGACATCAGTTCTTAGGCCTGTGTAAAGTATCTTAGACTCACCTTGATGAAGTGATTTGCCAAAATGAGGGCCAAACTGATTCTCCTTGATAAAATAATTCAGATGGCCTCAAATAGCTTCTACGACAGAAAGTTCTATTCAGATTTCCTCTCTACTTTTTTCAAGTTGAGTGGCTCTGGAATTGCCCACTTTGTGTGTCAAATCTGTCCAGTCTTAAAAAGTAAGAATGGACTTTTCACTTTAATCAGAGTTTTAACAATTATTTGTTGTAGAAACATTGTATTGGGATTTCTACAGTGAAAGAAAAAGAATTACCTAAATTTACCTCCCCAAATCCTTCCAACTCCTTTAAATTAATATTTTTAATGAAACATTGGGTGTTCCAATGGAATTATTACACTTGGTACTCATCTGCAAGTTTAATTCAATTGTTTAGTGCAATCATGCTCATGACCATGCATTCCCATTAAAAAAGTCAGCAGATTATATTGATTCCTAATTCAGAAGAAGTATAATTTAATGAATCTATGAGTAATACCCGGAAGCTACAGTTGAAAATTAATTAGTAATTAGAAGATGGATAGAATATATATCAGATGCTCAGAGATCTGCAGGATAGTAGCATAGAAATATCAGCAATTCCTTGATTACACTTGGTACAGTTTCTTATATAATATGATTATTTATAACTTTAGGTATTATTTATAACCTTAGGTTTTAATACATGGTTTTATCAGAAACAACCTGGTTGAACTACACAACATTTGATTATTTTCAAGCTCTCTTCCAATGTGCTATTTTTCTAATTCTTCTCAGAAATTTTGTGGAAGTCTGGCCCAGTTGAATTCAATCTCAGAATAAGACATTTGGCCAACCAGCTGCCCTAGAAAACTTGCCTGATTTTCTGCTACAACAAGCTGGCAAGTTATTTACAGTGTCCAATACTAGTGGTGATGTGATGACAATGTCTGTACACTGTACTTTTAGAAGCATTCTGTCTAATTGGGAAGTTTGAGGTGTTCACTAACTCTAAAACTAAACAAGTTTGCATTTTAGCTTCTTGGGGAGAAATGAAAATCAAAGTGGATTAACTTTTACACAGGGACCAAAAATAGGATAGAATAGAATAGAATTTATTATTGACCAAGTGTGATTGGACACACAAGGAATTTGTCTTAGTGCATATGCTCTCAGTGTACATAAAAGAAAAGATACATTCATCAAGAATCATAAGGTACAACACTTAATGATTGTCATAGGAAACAATATCAATATAAATCATAAGGATACAAGCAACAAAATTACAGTCATACAGTCATAAGTGGAAGGAGATGGGTGGTGGGAATGATGAGAAGATTAATACTAGTGCAGACTTAGTAAATAGTTTGTCAGTGTTGAGAGAATTGTTTGTTTAGCAGAGTGATAGCGTTCTATAGCATTGTTTTGAGGATAGAAGTTGAAACAGTTTATGTCCAGGATGTGAGGGGTCTGTAAATATTTTCACAGTCCTCTTTTTGACTTGTGCAGTATGTAGGTCCTCAATGGAAGGTAGGTTGGTAGCAATTGTTTTTTTGTTTTTTTTTTTTGCAGTTCTAATTATCCTCTGAAGTCTGTGTCTGTCTTCTTGGGTTGCAGAGCCAAGCTAGACAGTTATAGAGGTGCAGATGATAGACTCAATAATTCCTTTGTAGAACTGTATCAGCAGCTCCTTGGGCAATTTGAGCTTTGTGAGTTGGTGCAGAAAGAACATTCTTTATTTTGCTTTTTTGATGATGTTTTTGATGTTAGCTGTCCATTTTATATCTTACAATATGGTAGAACCTAAAAACTTGAAGGTCTCTACTGTTGATACTGTGTTGTCTAGTATTGTGAGAGGTGGAAGTATGGAAGGGTTTCTCCTAAAGTCTACCATCATTTCTACAGTTTTGAGTGTGTTCAGTTCCAGATTGTTCCGGTCACACCATGAGGCTAGTTGTTTAACCTCCCGTCTGTATGTGGATTCATCATTGTCTCAAATGAGACCGATCACTGTTGTGTGATCTGCGAACTGCGTTAGAGATGCAGTCATTAGTATACAGAGAGAAGTGGGGAGAGCACACAGCCTTGGGGGGGCCCTGTGCTAATTGTACAGGTATCTGATGCGATTCTGCTTAGCTTCACCTGCTGCTTCCTGTTCGTTAGGAAGCTTATGACCCACTTGCAAGTGTATTCAGGTACCTGTAGCTGGTTTAGCTTAGTTAGAAGTGTGTCTGGAATGATGGTATTGAAATGCTGAACTAAAATCTACAAAGAGGACCCTTGCAAGATGCTTTAGGATGTAGTGCAGAGCCATATTAACAGCATCATCTGTCGATCTATTTGCTCGGTATGCAAATTGCAAGGGGTCTAACAGCGGATCCATTATGGTTTTCAAGTGGGATAACACTAGCCTTTCAAAGGTTTTCATGACTACAGATGTTAGAGCAAGTGGTCTGAAGTCGTTCAATTCCTTGATGGTGGGCTTCTTCAGCACTGGGATGACAGTAGAGCGTTTGAAGCAAGAAGGAACATAGAAAAGAGAGGGCTGAAAAAATACTCCTTGATGAAAGAAAGTTTAAGCAAATAGTCCAGAGTTCAATGATGAAAAAGAATAGGCAATGAACCAGAAAAATAGGAACCAGCAGAAAAAGTGTCAAAAAATGAAGCTTGAATAAATGGGCTAAATGATATGGTGGACAATGAGAACATACCCAGAAGGAAAGATACCCTCAATTTATTGCTATGTATCTCCAATTAATCTCATCCTATCAGCAGAAAATTCATTCAAAATATGGCATGAGAAAAGTAATACTTTGCTTTTACTATGATCATATTGCCCCTATATCTACAACGTGAAGAAAACAAACTAGCATATTACTGGTAGTTATTCTGTGCTAATAATATGATAAACATAGCATTTGATTTTCAGCAGCTGGAAAATGATATACAGTGGTGATTGAAAACCATAGATTTGATTTTGATATGTCATGCAAATTGTGAATGTCAAGACTTTGAAAGAATTGAATTTTAAAATAACATCCTATTTAGAATAGACTATAATTGCTAGTAATATATTGATTTGTTACACAAATGGTCTTATACAGAAAGTGCAATAAGTGGAAGTAAAAGCATCATTTTGTTTTATAGGGGAATTAAAAGAAAATATTATTGATTTAAATATATTCCCTTCCATTTAAATTCATATATGAAACAATTAATTAGAAAATCAGTCAATTACCAAAGTTCAGTCAACCATCCCATTGAAGAGAAAACAGTTTTATCATAATTAATAAAAATATGTCTGAGTGAGTGTGTTCATGAAGATTTTTTGGAGAGAAAGATGGAGGGAGAAAAAGAGAGAGAGATGGACTTGCCATAGCCAGGGATATGTTGTGGTCATATTAGTTATTTATTTATTAAATATATCCTGCCTTTAGTGCAGGAGCTGTAGATAATGGACATAGCACTTCAATTTTTCCCCCTGTGGGGAAGATGGTTTGAAAGATAGTAACTAGCACTAAGTCACTAGAGGTCTCATGGTTGATTTTGGACTTGAATCTGCAACATTATATCTAACACCCTAATCATGACTCTTCATTGGTTCTCCTACATTATTTAATCTACTGATTTATTTTATGAGAAATTCTTGTGAATTGTTTTTCAATCCCCCAAAATAATTTACACTGCATTTAATAATATTTACTGCAGGATCTAGGGTGGTCACTGGAACAAGAAGTTTCATCTTCTGAACTTTTGAACTCATTTTCTTTCTTTCTTTCTTTCTTTCTTTCTTTCTTTCTTTCTTTCTTTCTTTCTTTCTTTCTTTCTTTCTTTCTTCAACATCTCTTAAATTTACTGTCTGAAATAACATGTGTTCCCCATCGTAGGGCTGCAAACTAATATTGTCCAAAAGCCCACATAACATCTATGACTCAATATGATTTACAATCATAACGATGATGTAAGGAACTGGATTGATTCAATTTTATTTTTCTATTTATTATGACTATGCCACTTGAATCTTCTTCACTCTAAACATTATAAAAGACAACATTACAATCAATAAGAGCACTAAAGCAATTAGAAGTATAAATGCAGCTATTCAAAATTTAAACAACTAACAATATTGTTAAATTTTTTCTATTTTTAAAAAATTGTTTTTATTCTCAGTATTATTTAGCTTCTGGCATTGCATAAAGTAATGTAGTGAAATCTTCCATTGAAAAGGGTTTTGATTAAGATGACCAGATTTTAACATTGGTAAAGTGGGACACCATTGTGGGTGTGGCTTATTTTGTGGGTGTGGCTTGGAAGTTATGTGACTGGGTGGGTGTGGCTAGCTGGTCATGTGACCGGGTGGCCATGGCTATGTGTATAGGGACTACTCAGAGGGCTGAAAAAAGTCATTTCTGACAGGTCCTCGCACTTTTGACTGGTCAATGACAAATCCTCACATTTATGCCCTGCAGCATTCTTAACAACCATGTCACTCATTTCACAACTGCTTCTCTTCACCATGGTGATAAGATAGGGCAAAAAACGTAAAATGTGAGGACAGTTGTAAGTTTGAGGACTGGTCAAAAGTGCGAGGACCAGTCAAAAGTAATTTTTTCAGCCCTCTGAGTAGTCCATAAGCACAAAAGGACTAACCAGAGGGCTGAAAAAAGGCATTTCTGACAGGTCCTCGCACTTTTGATTGGTCCTCACACTTATGACCATAAGTCAAAAGTGCGAGGACCAGTCAAAAATAACTTTTTCAGCCCTCTGAGTAGTCCATATGCATAAAAGGATACAGCAATAGAGAGGAATGAAGGATGGGAAGGGAAATTAGAGTAGGAGTGAGGGTAAGAGAGGGAGGAAGAGAGGAGGAGGAGGAGAAAGGAAGAGGAAGTAGGGAGGAGAAGAAGAGAGTGGGGGGGGAAGAGAAAGTAAGAAGGAAAGAAAAGAGAGAGGTTGTAGGTTTGAGGAGAAAGATTGCTATACAATAAAAAAGATGAAAGGGAAGAAAGCCAACCCCAAACAAATATAAAGATATTAAGATAAAGAATGAATTGTTAAACTTTAAAGAATAAAAGGGAACAAATATGAATAAATAACAATAATTAGAAACACACATGCAAACATACAATGTATTTTCTTTGAACAGAATATTTGGCTGGTTCACAAATTTAAACAGTGTTTAGTCATTTCAATTAAATTTACAATTTCTATATTTCCTTTTTGCCATATTTATTCCTCATCTATTTTTTTTAAAAAAACAATATTACCCTTCATCCTCATCTCTAATCTTAATCAAATTCAATTTTCCCTTCTATTCTATATTATACCCCTTCCCATTGTCATCTATTTTTATATCCACCCTCACATTGGTTAATTATGTAATTATGTAATACAGTTGTTTAATACAAATTCAACATTTTAATATAAATCAATTAGTTATATAACTATCTTTTTTGTATATTAATCAATATGAACATGAATATTCCAATTATTTCCATGCAATCCAATTTCTTACAAATCAATTAATTATATTTACCAATAATAATAAACCAAATAATTTCCCCCATATATTCCTCCAAACCACAACTTAACCATTTCTGCTTTCAACACAATATACAATTAATAGTATCTCAATTATTACAATTCCCTAGTTAAATAGAGCTTTTTTTCTTTTGTGTTTTAAAATCTTGAACTCTCTTCTTTTGCCCTAAATTTCCCATTGTTTGCAGTTTTGCACCTACCTTTTTTGGTAAGGAAAAAGAAAAAGAAAAAGAAATCTCTCTCTGCCTCATTTTGTCACGTTGCAGCAAAGACCCTGTTTTACTTTCACTTTCGCTTTTTCAGCATAGCTAGGGAAAAAAAATCTGCTCCAGGAACTCTTTGCAGCTAGCAACAGAGCAGAGCCCTGCGCAAAACAGCTGACAGCAAATCAGCTGAGAGTGGGGAAGCCGAGCTAATCATCTTGTGCTAATTAACCTATGCGGAAGCTGTAAGGGGCTGTTTTTTCTATTTTTGCAGGCGTCGGTCTACTCATTTGTTTTCTTTTAACACTGATCAGCTGTAGGGCCGCCCTTTGAAGCACTGCAGCAAGAGTTTAAACAGTTTTTTCCCCTCTAGCCATCAGTTGGGACTCAGGAGGCAGAATGAAAAATCGGGACTTTTTTAAAATGCCGTGGGACGCAGGACAAATTGCTAAAAATCGGGACTGTCCCACCAAAAGCGGGACGTCTGGTCACCTTAGTTTTGATACATAAGTGATATTATATGTAATTCTTTTAGGTTACGGATAGACCTTCAGCAGTGAAGCAACTTTCTAATGTCCTTGGAAAAACCTTCAGCAATATTTAATGGGAGAATAATAAAACAAAAATAGTTGCTATCAGCATGACAAATAACCTACTCGTCTATATTATGAGAAATAAAATATGGTACAGAACACCACTAAATTACAGAATACCACATTTCTTATATAAAGTGCACTCAGGCAACCATACTTTTGAAGATAGGCATGTGGCTCGGGCCTTCCAATCCTTAGCTGCCATGCAATTGAAGTACTCAAATAACAACTGTAGTATAGAGTATTCATGAGAAAAGTCACTTACCTTAAAAAATGTAACCATTTTATATGAACAGAGACAGCTTTTCTGTGCTCTGGGGATAGACTGCAGTCATCATGACAACAGGGTGTGATGATTGGGAAATGGCAGTATTGCCATGGATACTGGGTGATCTAGTCTTATAGTCCCTCATCTTCTAAACTGACTTCATATAGGGTACTGCACTGATAGCACCATAAATATAAAGGCAATACTGTTATGTATTGAATGCATATAGTTATGTTAAGCCCTACTAAAGTGAAACTAACCTTTAGATGACCCTAACTGTTAACTTCAAACTGGTTTGGAGGGAAACTTGGAACATTCATATTTGGGCAGGCTTTTTCAGCTATTATGATTGGTTGAGGCCCTGTAGACCCAGAGTATAAATTACAAGAATTTGCCTGTTGTTCAATAGTTCCAGTTGAGTCAATAAATGCTATTGTATCTTTGCTGTCTGTTCTTGCCTAACTCAACCCACAACATAACAGTAGTGACGAGGATGGAATGCTGCTGCTAATCAAAAGACTGATTTCACTGGGTGTCAGACTGGGTAAAGACCCCTGGTGGGACCATGCTCCCCACCCTGCCTGCCAGTAAGACACACTGGAGGCACAGACGTACCTGAGCGATCCATCCCCAGGACTCCTAACTGAAGCTCAGCTCCAATTGCAGTACTACAGGCATTAACAGCACCACAGGGGACTTCTCAAAATGGCTAAACTGGGAAGACTCAATGAGTTTGATATTACTCACCCGGAACAGTGGAGCTCATACGTCTCCTGAGTAGATGAGTATCTCAGGACTAACATAGAGACAGTGGCATACGCAACCTCAAGAAAAAGTTAAGCAAATATTTTGAGCCTAAATTCTTGGTCATCGCCTGGCGCTATGCATTTGAGCAATGTGAATAGAGATCCGGGGAATCTGCAGCAGAGTTTGTGGCAGCCCTTTGCTGAGCTTTGCGCCAATGTGAATTCCCTGATCTGGAAGACCTTCTCAGAGACAGGCTTGTTTGTGGCCTGCATAATAGGGAATTACAGCAGTGCCTATTTGCCATGGAGAAATTGACTTTCCAAGCCGCATTGAAGGAAATCATGGCAGATGCTGCTGCTGGAGGGGCTATGACTCTCCAGCCACAAAAAATGCACACCAGCCCCCCAACGATCCACCAAGAGACCGCAGAAGGCTCGGAAAATGTCAGTGAGATCAAACAAATTGATTGCTTGTGGACAGAGCTACCCAGAAGGCTACACTCCACAGAGCAAGCAACTCCCCCACAGAGCTGTGCAAACTGCGGGAGACAGCATGAAAGAGCAGAATTCAGATTCCACACAGCAGCATGCCGTGCCTGTGGAAAGCAAGGGCACATTGCTAGAGTTTGCAGAAGTCATGAGTGGGAAACGAAACCTGCGACACAGCAGCACAATGGGAAAAGGCCCCCAGGACAGAACAGAGTTGAATACTTTTCGGGAAGGCATAGCATCCAATGCACAGGGGCCCAATGTCCCATCAAAGAAAAGATAAGACTCCAACTAAAACTTCAAGGGGTCCCATGCTCCATGGAACTAGATACTGGATCGGCCCTGTCCATTATCTCGTCCACGACTTTTGACCACATTCGCAAACATAGCCGATGGCAGATCCCACTCAAATCATCGAGCTTAGTGGTAACGGACTTCCAGAATTGCCATGTTCCCGTAAGGGGTGAAGCTACCATTAGGGTATAATTCAGAGAGTTCAAGGGTCCCTTCAGCGTAGTGATCATAGAGAGGCTGCGCACCAGCCTCATAGGACTGGACTAGTTCAAGGCCCTGGACATTAGGGTAATGGGCATCCATTGAACCCAAATAGCCAAACTAAAAGAGGTATGCCAAAAATATGTTGACATATTTAGCACTGAACTGGGACAATACAAAGGGGCACTCATTGCACTCCACCTTGATCCAGCAGTAACTCCAATCCAATTAAAACCATGCAGGGTGTTGTGGCTCCGTTACCTGAGCCTGTGTCATCAGCAGGAGAGGACTCCGAGAGTGAAGGAGAGGAGTTGGCAAGGCCTCCCTCTCCAGGACCGTCCTCTTTGGCAATGCCGAAGTCGAAAGTGTCCGTCGAAAGGCAAGAGATAGGGCTGGGGCCAAGCACGTCCACGCAGCCACAGGTGGACAGTGATGAGAGTAATGAGTCTTGGCTGGATCCACGCCAGTGTCGCAGAGATAAGCGCGTGCAACAAAAGAAAAGGTGTGCCCGAGATTAGGCTGAGTCACTAGACCACATCCCACAGGTTATAAAAGGGAGCATGGTGGCCAGTCAAACCTTGTGACGAACAAAGCTGAAAGCTTCCACACGATTCTGCATTGCCGGACTTTTGCTATAGACTTTGCTGGATTATCTTTGGACTTGATTGACTCTGTAATTATTGAGGATTTTACTTTGATGTACCAGAAGCGGAGAGAAGTTATCTCTTTCCTTTGTAGTAATAAACTCTTGGCAGGTAACCACTAGGTTGCTGCCAAGTTCCGTTATCATAAAGAAAAGGATTTTGTCGACTGGTTTGGTTTTTAACTCTTGGATGTCTGTTGGTGTGTGTGCGTGTGAGACGGGGACAGAACACAGGGTTCCCTCTTCATTGAAGCCTAAAATTGATGCAGAACTAGACAAGTTGGTTCAGCAGGGTGTGCTCCAACACATGGACAGTAGCCATGGGAGACTCCCATAGTGACCCCAGTTAAGCCTAATGGAGACATCCGCATTTGCACAGACTACAAGTGCACCATAAATAAGGCACTACAGCAGCATGATTACCCTGTACCAGTGGTAAGCCACATCTTGGCCTCGCTCCAGGGAGGCCAAATCTTCGCTAAGCTAGACCTCACCCAGGCCTACCAGAGGCACGGGTTAAATGCTCCCAGTTCAAACTGATCCGGTAGCAATGGAGGTGGGTGGTTCAGAGAACCGTTAGCAAAAATCCCTGCTCCCCCCGCCCAGCTGAGCTGCACAATCATCAGAGGCTTTTTTTAAAAAAAATTTTAAAGCATTTTTTCTACAACCTCTTCGGCGGAAAAAATGCTTTTAAACATAAAAAAAAAAAGCCTCTGATGATCGTACGGCTCAGCTGGGATCGTCAAATGCTTTTAAAAGCCTCTGATGATCTCAGCTGAGTTGCCTGATCGGCAGAGGCATTTTTTTCTTTTAAATGCTGCCGACGATCCAAGCTGAGTTGTCTGATCGGCAGAGGCTTTTTTTCTTTTAAATGCCTCTGACGATCCAAGCTAAGTTGCCTGATCGGCAGAGGCTTTTAAAAGAAAAAAAGCCTCTGCCAATCAGGCAGCTCAGCTGGGATTGTCAGAGCCTTTTGAAAGCATTTTTTTTTATAACCTCTTTGCTGAAGAGGTTGTAGAAAAAATGGTTTTAAAAGGGAAAAAAATTGGCCATGCCCACCCAGTCACATTACCCCCACACACACACCAAGCCACGCCCACAGAACCAGTAGTAATAAATTTTAGATTTCACCACTGACCAGCAGCTACCTGTAGACAACGCTACCGCAGAAGCACAAACAATAGTCACACACAGGGGTACATTCCGAGTGTGCCAATTGCAGTTTGGGGTAAGCCTAGCACCAGGGTTGTTCCAAAGTATTATGGAACAAACACTGAAGAACATTCCCAGTGTCTGTCTGTACTTTGATGACATCCTGATCGTGGGGAAATCAGCGGTAGTCCTGGTGGAATGTTTCTGCACAGAATTCTGACATTTCCGCGAGGCAGTCCTAAAACTCAAGATGGAAAAGTGCCAGGTCAGTGTGGAATCCACAGAATTTCTGGGTTTCTGCATCGACACTGTCGGAACCCACCCATCTGAAGCAAAGCTAAAGGCAATTCAGCAAGCCCCCACTCCAAAATCCAAGAGGAAACTCCAAGCATTCCTGGGCTTGCTCAATTTTTACCACTCCTTCTTACCACATAAAGCTGCCCTGATAGAACCACTACACCACCTACTGGACAAACAAGCACCCTGGGTCTGGTCGAACACTCAAGACAAAGCGTTCAAGTGATAAAATCATTACTATCCTCGGACTCCATCCTAGCTCATTTCAACAAAATCCTACCAGTAACACTAGCCTGTGATGCTTTGCCATATTGCATTGGGCAGTACTAAACCACAGGATGCCAGATGGTAAAAAGGCCCCCATCACATACTATTCTAGAACATTATCACTGGATGAAAGAAACTATGCCCAGATAGACAAGGAAGTTCTCGCCATAGTGGCTGGCATTAAGAAGTTCCATGACTTCTTATATGGACAAACTTTCACCATCTTTACAGACCACCAGAGATGCCACAAGCACCAGTGCACTGCTGGGAGACCACGCATACCCCATGGTCTCGTGTGCACATTGACTTTGCAGGCCCCTTCCAGGGGCAGGTGTTCGTGATAGTAGTGGACAGTTATTCCAAGTGGTTGGAAGTGGTACCAGTCTCACTGATGAAATGACCAGGGTCATCCAAGAGTTGTGCCAGCTATTTACCATACATGGTCTGCCAGATGTAATCGTGTCCAACAATGGGGCACAATTCACGGCAGCAGAGTTTCAGTCATTCCTCAATGCCAACATGATTTGGCATGTAATATCCACTCCATTCCATCCTGCAACCAACAGTCAGGCCGAACAAATGGTCAGGACTACAAAGGAGGCACTCATGCAGATGAAGAATGGGGACTGGAATCACCACCTGGTGAACTTTCTCCTGTGTCAACACACAATGTCCACTACAGCTACAGGTCACAGCCCAGCAGAGCTGAGGTGGGGCCGCCGGCTCACAATGAAGCTTGACCGACTTCACCCAGACAGAGTAGCATCAGAGACGGCTCAACCAACCTCCTCCTGGAACTTACAGCTAGGTGAATTGGTCTGGGCCAGGAACTATGGGAGTGGGGCACCTTGGATGGCAGCCAGGATAACTAAGGTAATGGGCCAATTGTCATACAAGGTTGATATGAGGGATGATAGTACAATCAGATGCCACATTGATCAGTTATGGTGTTGGCAGGCCGGGCCAATGCCACTTGAGGATCCCAAGGCTTTATCAGACCCACTAGAGAACCATTTTCCTCCGAGTTTGCCTACACCACCTGTGGCTGCCTCTGGAGAAATGGAAGTACGAAGGGCCGTAGAGCTGCTGCCCCTCATAGGTGACCAAAACGGCCAAAACTCTGTCCAATTGGAGATGGACAATACTCCACCTCCAGTAACATTACGGCGGTCCACCAGGATCCATGGGCCCCCAGCCTATCTTAAAGTCTATGAATATTGAGCAGGCTGAGCGTAAGATAGGGGACAGGGGTCTTATGTATTGAATACATATAGTTCTGTTAAACCCTGCTAAAGTGAAACTAATCTTTAGATGACCCTAACTGTTAACTTCAAACTGTTTTGGAGAGAAACTTAGAACATTCATATTTGGGCAGGCTTTTTCAAGTATTGAGGCCCCGTGCGCTCAGAGTATAAATTACAGAAATTTGCCTATTGTTCAGTAGTTATAATTGAGTCAATAAATGCTGTTGTATCTATGCTGTCTGTTCTTGCCTGCCGCAGCCCACAACATAACAAATACATTTTTGCCCTCCCCAGTAAAAGCACCTGTAAGGATAGTTTAGATAAAACCAATAAAATATTATCATCTACGTACATCTACAGCAGTGACCATATTCTTAAATAAAATCAGGCAAAGTCCAGGTGATTAACAAATACATAGTGCCTGCTTTTAAAGAAAGAAACATTAAGGAATTATGGGGTGGTTAGTTTACAACACATGTTAAAACAAAACAATTATGTGTAGGACATATAAAATTATTATTATTCATCAGATAGGATTTATTAAGATAGAACTATGCCAGATTGGCCTAGTTTCCGTCTTTCATCAAGTACTGAATTAGTAAACAAGAAAACCCTGGCTGATATATCATATGCAGCTTTTGATGTATGACAGCCTCATAAGGGTACTTGAGAAAACCTGACTACAAAGAATTATCATTAAATGAGTACTCAGTTGAAAACTACACTCAAGGATAATTAATGGATTAGCATTAAATTTGGAAAGTCTTTCCAGCTCAGTGCTAGGCATAATTTTGTTAAGCATTTTAATTAATGATGTCAATGAAGGCACATAGCAGATATTTATGAAAGTTTTGAATGGTAGATAAGATAAAGAGGCTTAACGTTTAAAAAAATAAATCAGAATTGTCATAACAAAACAGGAGAACTGGACTGAAAATGAAAAACAACAAATGCAAAACATCACACATAAACTGATATTTATTCCATTAAATAAAGTTCAGTAATTACAGCAGATAGCAATGTGAACATTTTTTAAATTAAGATTCTAAAATATGAAAAAGAACAGTGACTTTGTATAAACTACATTTTTTTAGTTCACACTATGAATCCATTCTTATTTATTCTTTGCATTATATTTTGAGAAATGTTCACTTTTGGAGGGAAGAATTCAAGAATTCAACACCAAGATAATCATTGTTCAGGCTGCTTTCTAGATTCATTGTATTTAGAATTTATTTATCCCTTACAAAAAAGATTCAAAAATAAACATTAATTACCCATTATTAGAATGTTGGATTTTTCTTTAAAATTTTCATTCCTCCCAGCCACCAATTTGACTTCTGTTGATAGTAAATCAATAAATAAAATATTGCAATGTTGTTCATCTAAAAACTGATATGTTTAAACTTTTATCTTACATATCCAAGTTGGAAATAAGTAAGTAATTTTAAGGCTGTATAAAAGAAGAAATTTGTTTTTTTAAAAAAACTCATTCCCAGTATTAAGTCAATTTAAAATTAAATCAATAGCATTTGGCCTAAAGTTGGCTTCATACTAATGTTTCCAAAACACAATAAGCATCTTTTGTGAATGATATGAATAAAAACTTTATCATTTTTACAGTTATCAAAAAAGATGGTGAATATAAGATGAATACAGATAAATTGAAAAAGATTCCATAGAAACTTAAATGATGATTTTTATTAGGATTTGTATGGTGATACAACAGGGTACCAAGTATAAAAATTCTAAAGGAAAAAAGCTGGATAGAAAAAAATTAATGCCTTAAAAGAATTAACATGTTTAAAACAGCTACCAAGATAAGTCAAATTCTGTTAGCTTTGAACAAAATTTGAAACAAGAAAAACAATATATTTAACTAAGAGATATCTTGCTAAATATAACTTTTCCATTATCCTATTCTGAACATTTAGGAAAGATTAGTTAATAATCTCATGTTGAAGTTAGTGGGTTATTGGATTAATCGTCTTCTCTTTTTTCAAAAATATGCCATTTCAACTGTTATTCCTATGGAGGAATCCCCATATATATTAAAGGATAGATAACACATCTAAGACAGTATCTTACTAGAAGGACATCAAAGCAGTATGAAGGAAATTTATATTCTTTGAAGGGATCTAGAGTCAATCTCAGCAAATCTTTAAGTAGTAGCTTTGAAGGTTCCAAGTACGGTGGCTCAATTGTTCGTATTGTAGTTGACCATTTGTTTGGAATACATGAGTCTATAAACCTGATTTTCCTTCTTACAAATTTTTTTCAGTGAAAGCATGAGGTAGATCTCTTTGTCAGTCAGAATCTAAGGTCCACACTATACCCTAACCTTTTTTTTTTGATTCTCGGTTGTTTTAAGAAAATTCTGTCTGCATATAGACATGCACAGAATAACAAACCCAAAGAAATGGAGGGCCTAAAGATATTCTGTAGTACAAACTGCAGGGAGAGCTAACTCTGATAAACTTCTGTTCTCATTACCATGATATGAGCTGACTAGGCCAACGAAAGTTATCTAAGCCTGACTCTTGGCTCACTGATGATCAAAATTCATATTCAGACAATGCTTGACTCCGATAAGAATTTTGTAAAGGAGACCAACTTTTTGCTTCACTGCATGGATAAAGAAATAAAGTTTTTGATTACTTTGTCAAGTCATCCAAATAATGCAAAAGGAACTGTGGGAAAACACATCATAGACATAAACAAACTCTTACAATAAAGTCATATATCCTATTGGCTCTACCTGACATATGAAACCAAATTTATTATTAAGCGTTTCTGCTTCAGAAGGATTAGCTTGTGCAATAAAATTAATCATTCCATCTATCCTCAGTAAAATGACCACTCCCCTCAAGAATATAGATAGCATTCATCAGCTGTCATTATTTGCTGATTGCAGGTCTAGTGAAATATATTATTGGCCCAAATATATTGGACCTTCAATATTCTCCATAATTAAATAGCTTGAAACTAATATTCTGCCTTTGATAAGTAAGTCACTTCCTAGTGAGTTTTGAAATGTTCTTTATTGTGGCTATTAAAGAGAAGTAAAACAAAGTAGAATGAAGAGATGTGTAATCAGTGAGTTCACAGGCACTCAGAAAGTCAACATGAGGTCACTATTTATCAAAGAGATGATAAATTTTAAGGGGATGTTTAATACTGCAACCTTTTGACTTTTCCAGAAATGAAGTAGCAGGCAATCAGGAATTTCGGCAAATAAGTGAAATGGAGAAAGCAGAAAACAAGGCTTCTTGCTTGACCTATTTGTTAAGGGCTCTTTCCTTTTGCACAGATGGCATGGCAGAAGCCTTGAAATGAGATTATTTCCTTTGTAAATTCAGCCAGCACCATGTTGTGCCCATCTGAGGGGACTTGATAAATATTATGCAGGAGCCATATCATTGGACCAGGAAATTGTCTATGAGGTAATATACAGTAAGTAGAGCAAAAATGTTAGCAGAGGACTTTATTAACAGGAATAATGTGATTCAATGTTCAATGAGTCAGCATTTTGCAAAGTGTTCCTCAGGGAGACAGAAATTTTCAATACAATGTAGGATAGCTGCATTGCCTCATCACCAATTCCCAGATATGAAAGACTGAGTTTTGACAGCTTTTCAAAAACTATGAGGGATATACCTTTCCAGTACAATGATAAAGTAGCATTTAACCCAGAATGATAGTATATACATTAAAAGGCTCCACACATGGCACTTAGTTATTTAATTTGTAGTCCCAAAATGTAGGAAACATGTAGTCTTATGAAAGCTTGTTTGGTATAGGGGTTAAAGCATCAGGCTAGAACTAGGAGACCATGAGTTCTAGTCACACATTAAGCATAAAGCCAGTCACTCTTTGGGCCAGTCACACTCTCCCAGCCCGATGAAGGAAGCAATGGCAAACCACTTCCAAAATCTTGCCAAGAACACTGACTAGTATTTTAAGGATTTGTCCAGGTAGTTGCCCAGAATCAAGATTGATTCAAAGACATAAAAACAAATTCTAAAATAGTCTGGATTATAATGAAGTTCAATGATTAGACATGGGTTGTTGTTTCTTTAAAAAAAAACTTGCTCATTTTTCTTCTTTGAATGGATATAAGCTTGTATTTGTATCATCTTTGCATCCCCTTAAGCATGAAAAAAGTCATAGGTGTGTTTGTGTTTACAGATACCTTTAGCACTGACATTTTTTGCCATTAAATTAGGGTCAAAAATGAAAATAATAATTTATTTTAAAATGTATAATAAAAAAGTGTGAGAAACAATGTGTACATTATTGAGTATGACATAAAAGGTGGCAAAGCAGAGATAGGTAACCTGGTGGAAGGTGTCCCCAAATAAAGTTTATCTGGGTGGAAGAAACACGCTTTTACAAGAAATTTAGTTCTAGGTGAATTTATATATTCAGTCACCAAAGATATTGAATAGAAATGATTCTTATATAGACTACTGCATATTCCTCTTTAGAACTCACAAACTTCATTGTACAAGTTCAGTTTATGGACTAGAAAGAACATTAGCATAAGTAATATCATATTTTCTTTTTATATCAATTTACTGCTCTACATGTCAGCACATATTTCTTCCCAAAGCTTTTAGGGCAGCTAAAAGTAGCTGAGTATAAAAATAAGAGAATATTATATTCTTGGAACAGACTGGGAATTTTTGACCTTGTGTACAAGATGTATAGTACCATTAGTCATAAATAAGTTCTCTGTTCTTATAGTAAACAAAATATTAAGCAAAAGGATTTTTCTTTAATAGTTTGGTGTGAATTCATTTCCAGAAGGGAACTGGGAGTATCTTGATGATGTGTTCATCTTAGTGTTTAGATATACATCAGTTGAAGTAGACCAGACAAGACTTTAAACATAATTTTGCCTGGATTATCGTAATGCAGGGTTTTTTTTTCCAATAAAGTTGAATTAGTAAGAGTTTTGTTGTTTGTAGTTATAGGATAAATTATAGATTAAGTTAAATTATAGATTTCAGTTTCTGGAGCTACTGTATATTTGCTTTTTTTCTTTTTTTCCTTAAAACGGGTAGGGAGGATGTAATCTTATATACATCCTTATACATCTTATATGTATCTGATACATAAAACTCATAGTAACCCTGGTAAACATGGCCAACAGTGATGCATGATGGGAGTTCTAGAAAGTCAAAGGTTACATATGCCTGTCTTAAAAGATGATTTTTTTCTTCTTTTACTACTTTTCCTATTGAAAATGAGAAAGAGAGAGAAAAGAAAGGTTAACAAGTGGAAAAGTGGGGGGTGGGGGTGGAGCTTATGTTCTCATGTTCCTGTCATTTCAACATTTGGTTTGGCCATTTTCCACTAAAAATTCTGATTATCATGAATTAGTTTGCTTGTGACATTATTCTCCTCCACAATGGTACAAAGATTGCTCAGTCTGGCTGGAGTTTGATCTTTAGAGTTTTAAAAAGGAGAGGTGAGAGAATGCAAAGAGCTCACTGCCAATGATTCTTGATAGAACAGAGTCAAAGTACAGTCTGATCTCTGATTTACGGCCAGCAAGGAGCGTACTGTTCAGTATATACTGCACACTTCAGACATTTTAAAAATTCAGTGTTAAGAAGGGAGGAAAATAGAACTTACTCAATTGTATAAAAGTGGATTGTTCCTAATGTATCTTCTACTTGTTTATATCTAGATGCTTTGGGAAATTGTTACAGCAGATTTGATGGTGTAAAAAGAGAGAAGAAAGGGTGTCTCTCTTGCAGGAACAGAAATCTACTTTTGTAACTTGGGATGTTATCTCAGTTCTCACACCATATGCCATTCAGTGCTGCCTTTTTTTGTGCAATGACATCACTCCCTTCCTAAAGATTGGAAAAGACCGGAAAAGATGGTTTCCAGGCCTGACTGTGTGTGTTTTTATTAAAATACATTTGAACTTTGATATTGAAATTTACTTCAGCTTTACCAAAATGTACCATTTGTCCTCTTTCCATTAAAGTTAAAATTGTTTGTGATTGAGTTTAATATCTTCCATTATATAATTAATTATGTATTAATTATATGCTTTATTATATGTCTTGTTTGCAAAACAGTTGCTGCAAGTGGAAAGAGAAGATAGTTTAGACTTTATCAAAAAAACAATAAATAAGCTGTTAGGTGGCCTGCCTCTGAGTTTCTTCCTTCTCCTAATATGTAAGAGGCAACAATGTGAGAAAATTACCCTAATTCTCCTTTAAAACCTTGTTTTACTTGCCCTCTAATAGTGATTATAAATAACTGACAAATACTCGAATTAAAGACTAACATCTACCTGTCCGATATAAACCATAAAAGCCTTGTAAAAGAATATTCACCATTTGTTTATGAATGCTGTAAATAAAATTAGAATATTTCATAATCTAGTTCTAATTTAGAAACATAAAACTGGAAGCATAGTTGTTCCATAGGTCATGGAGTTTTAAAAACTGCAAAAATAGATAGTAAATGAATGGATATATTACCAACATTAAACTGGAATGATCAACTGTACTTAGCAAAAGATAAAAGATTGTGACAAAAGACTCAGGGGTCTCAAAATGTTGCTTTCAACAAAGTCCAGTGAATCATATGAAAATAAATTATCTCAATAATTTCAACAAGTTTGTTAAAATTAATGAGATTTTTCAAGGGGCATAGTTAAAGTGGAAATAACTTTAAAGCCCCATAAAGATTGTTATAAGATTTTGATGAATTAGGCTAGTAGTAGTTCTGAATAAAGCTTATTGATTATAGGTTTTACATATGAATAAAATTAAATAAAAAATAAATTCAAATTAAGAGTATACATTGTTTTCTTCAGAATATTATAATTTACCAAATTCCTTTTTAGAAAATCCTGTTTAGAAACTCAATTAGTGAATGGTTTTGGAATCTGATATATAAAGCAGAAACACGATAATTAGAAAAAAGTAAAGGGAGAAAGGATTGGAATTCTTTCACTCCCTTTCTCCTTCACAGAGAGAGGGACGGAGGGAGGGAGGGAGGGAGAGAGATTGAGGCCAGACACATGGAAAAATTAAAAACCTGAAAAAAAAATGTCAAATATCTAATTAAAATGTGCATCTAAAATTATAAATTAGGTGGGCTACACATAGGTTTTAGATCAAAGCCTGTTTCCCCAAATGTTCTGCCTTCCTTTTGGAGAAGAAGCTAGTATGCAAGATACTTTCCCTGTTTAGTTCAGTTTGCTTTTCCTAATTAGAAGCCATATTATATTTTCATTGTAGCAATTAACAGTGGGGGATGCTGCCAGACAACCTTGTAATGATTCAGAATAACCACCCAACTTTGCAGAAGGCAAGGGTGTTCTAGTATCTCTTTGTTATTGATGAAAGTTCAGGTTTCAGCCAAGAACAAATTACTCCCTGATGCCATTATTCTAGCCTTATTTGGAGAACATATTGTGCAGTATATTGTTATCCTAGCAATAAACAAAACTATTCTCTCACTCAAATGTGTCTGAAATAAAAGATAGGCAGCTAGCAGCTAACAGTATGAATAAATTTACAGTGACATCAATCTCATCAGCCTAGAGCATTAGACTCTTTAGCTCTAAGAACATGATCTTTTTCTGGTATTGCAACATGGTTGTGGGTTTAAAATTCATTCTTTCATTAATCCTGTAAAGTGGCTGAAACTTGTTAGGTAGGTACTGCCAATTTTCAAAATCCTGCCTTATAAAAATAACATTTTGGTGTCCATTTTCTATCAGATTATTTTATTATCCACCAAACCCTTTTGGGATTATTGGCATTCTGTAATTCCAGGTTAATAGGGGTATTGCGATCATATCATGCAGAAAGACTAATGTATAAGTGATAGTGACTTATTCCGGGATAGAGTATGTTATACAAAAATATGACTACATTTGAAAGAATTGGTTCACTGATTGAATACAATCTAATCAGAGTATATGTATACTGCATGTGGGCCACATATCTTTTGTGTGTACCCCTCAGACCACAGAGCATCTTCAACTTGTTTGAGATAAATATCTTGACCATATTGTATTTTGGTAATATTGTGACCTTTTAAAAGTAAAATGAATCTCCTAAATTTTGCAGAATCTTCAGACATCCACTTTATTCCTTGAAAATACCAACCTACCTTCAAAGAAAAGTAGAACTCCCTCTTACTTTTAGAGTTTCATCCCTCAATGTGCCATATGAAACTGGTGTGATCCTTAACTTCAGGGGTCCCCAACCCCTAGTCTGTGGACTGGCACTGGGCCATGGCATGCCAGAAACCAGACCATGCAAACCAGCAAAGCCCCATCCGCATGATGCAGGCAGCACGCAAACCCTCCAGTCCACTGAAAAAAAATCTCTCCACAGAACTGGTCCCTGGTGCCCAAAAGGTTGGGGGAGGGGCACTACTTTACCTCATGGAAATTGTACATTCTTGTCCAGAAAGAAGATCTATACTAAATATTATGTGCCTATATCAACATGCTATTCTTGGAGATACTCTTGAAACATGTCTGGAAACTGCACGTGATACAAATTGTGAGAACTAGAATGCTAAAAAATTTTAAGTGATGAAGATCATATAATGCTTGTACTGAAATGTACATACCTGCCAATTCTTACCAACTACAACAGGTGTTCGTTTGGACTTTAAACTTTGATTGCTGACTATCTACAGCAGTGATGGCTAACCTTTTTGCTGTCATGTGCCAAAAGCAGGAGGAGCATGGGGGGGTCATGCACGCATGTGCCCACACCCATAATTCAATGCCCCCTGCCCTCCACGCATGCGTGCACAAACCCCCCCCCGTGCTCCCCCCGCTTTTTGCACGTGATGGCAAAAAGGTTATTGGTGGGCCTGGAAGGCCTGTTTTTCTCCCTCCCCAGGCTCCAGAGGTGTTCTTGGAATCTGGGGAGGACAAAAACGGCCTGCCTCACTCCCCCAGAGGCCCTCTGGAGGCCGGAAATAGCCCATTTCCCAACTTCCGGTGGGCCCGGAAGGACCGAAAATCAGCTGGCCGGTGCGCACATGTGCGCTGGAGCTGAACTCAGGCAGTACTCACGTGCCCACAGATATGGCTCCATGTGCCACTTGTGGCACGCATGCCATAGGTTCACCAATACGGATCTACAGGATTACCTCTCACATTATAAATCAAATGTAAGAGAGTAAAAAAATCACTTTCTAATAGATGTCCATTTTTCCACTCTAGGACTTCTCCCCTAATATGAATGCACTGTTTTGAGCTATATTGTGTTCAGTAGCTGTCCTTTTCACTATTAAATAATTTTAGTACCATAAATTATAGGCTCTATATGAAACCTTTTTTTACATTTTATTGCTGGTTTTATATATTATTTTATTTGATTGTATCCTGTCATTATTTTTACAAATAACTCAATGGGGCAAACATATCCGACACACCTTCCTATTCTTATTCTCCCCACAACAACAACCCTGTGAGGTGAATTGGCTTGAGAGAAAGTGACTGGCCCAAAGTCACCGAGCTTATTATGAGCAATGTAAGCAGGCAAGCATTCTGTATCCTTAGAAGTCATATCCAATATTTCTCATATGAGAGCATCCTGTTTAAAAAGAATTCCTCTCCACTTTGTATAAATCCATAGCTCTCTTTGTGACAAAATGTCAGGTTTTTGTTATAATTAAGATGATGTTATGTTTCATTTATTTAGAATACTGTTTTTACATACAAAGACTGAAGCAAATAACCATAAAGACAGGCAATTACAGACTCTAAAAAAAGAGAGGGGAAATAAAAGAAAGTGGATTTAAAGTTTTAACAAGTGGACTAGAAAGAACATAGGTCTCTGTATGGCAAGATTCCAAAGATGGTAGTAAGATACTTTAATTACATGATTGATGTGGACTTCAAAAGAAAGCACAGAATCCACAATGACCCTCAGGTCACAAGCATTAACTGAAGAATAAAAAGAACAACCACAAATGGAAACTACCAGTGATGACACTTGAGACCTCTGCCTCAGTGAACTAATCGATAACTACTCTGTTTTGCCTATATTAAGTTTAACAAAATATGAAGCTATCCATTACTGAATATCACAGAAGCAATTATGCAAAACATTACATTTCTTTAAGCTCTGTAAGTTGCTGGCGGATATGGAAATAACTGCTGCATAAAAATAGTCTGGCAGACAATTGTCTATGATCCATGACCCATTTACACTGGAACGTCTCTTCAAAACCAATAGAACTATTTTAGAATAAATGGGTTTTAATTGGCTCTTCTGAGACAATTGAAAAGTTTGTTTTTGTTTTTAATAATAAAAACATATGAACTCAGTAGATGCCAATCGATACAAATATCACAGGTAACACGGAAAACTTAAGAGGCAACTTCAGTTAGGAATAAAGAAGCACTAATTTTGAAAAATAAAAATATCTGTACATCAAGTTAAATTTATATGTGAACTTAAAGAGGATGTATATTTTTTGCACACCATGCTGCTATTTTCTTCTACTGGAAGGAAGGGAACATGAATCTGGACTATTATCTTAAGGAAACACATGGAACTTTCCCTTCTGTGTATCAGTCAGACTCAAGAACAGAGGTACCATATTTGCAAAAAATCTGGATACCCATACAAATTGAACTAGCTGTATTTTCTGCACTTCTTTGCTGCCCTCTAATGCTTGTCTATCTTTTTGCAGATGACATCTCATAGTTTTACAGAAGAACCAAGAATCTCAAGGGAGGTTATGCCAAGAACTTTTGATAAAATGAGAAAAATTCTACTGGTCAGCCCCATTTGGAGGTTTTGCTGAGCCTGAAACAATGAGCTCAGGACCCATACTAAAATATATTCTTTGCAAGGGAAAATTCCTTGGTAGTAAAGTCTTCTTAGGAACAATTTGAAATATTTTTGAAATTGTTCTGTTATAGGAGACCTGTAGAAGTTCACAAATTAAAAGACATGAAAATGAAGTTCTGATTAGCCCTGCAGCAGCACCCACATGTCCCAGAACTGCAGGAAGAATGCTTGACTAACACAAGGTAGCAGCATATCAAAATCTGATAGCTACACAACCATCTGGGGTATAAAGATGCTGTGCTTTAGTGACATAGCTGGCTCTAAAAAAAAAGAGACTTTGAATCACAGTAAATGTATTGATGCTAAAGCAATTGCATGCACAGACTAATATCATCGCATAAATGCTTTTTATGAACTTGCATCCCAAAGACTGACAAAGGCTCATAAATTGAAGTATGTGTATAATGATGTTGCCTACATCTGTCATTTGTTTCCTTCATGGACTCTATTGCTTTGAATACAAGTCAAAGCAACAACAGTTCATTTTAGTGACCATTCAAATTTACAAAGGCACTGAAAAAAATAACGACCATTTTTCACAGTTACAACCTTTGCAGCATCCCCATGATCATGTGATAAAAATTCAGATGCTTGGCAACTGCTTCATATTTATGACCACTGCTGTGCCCCAAGGTCATGAGATCACTTTTTGGACCTTCTGAAAAGCAAAGTCAATAGGAAAGATTCGCTTAACAATCATGTTACTAACTTGATAAGTTATTAATTTAATTTAATAACTGTTATTAATTTAATAACTGAGGCAAGAAAGGTCGTAAAATGGGGCAAAATTCACTTAACAAGTATGTCAGTTAACAACAGCAATTTAGGGCTCAATTGTGGTCGTAAATCGAGAACTACCTGTATTCTTTCAGGCAGTGTCAATTTTGCTCCTGCCCACCAACTCCCCAACCTCTAGGGATCATTTCAGAACTTTTATTGAAAGTTCTGATTACATGGGAAATATATACAGAGGCATTTTAACTCTTGAAATTTTCTCTGATATCACAGTTCAGTATGGAAGTAAACTTGAAATTTTAGTCACAATAATATTTGCATTTCAGAATAGGCTGCTGATGTTGATAAGATAGAGAAAATATACAATATTCAGAAAAAGAAAAAGACACTGAGGCAAATATGAAATTGCAGTTTAAGCTACCCAAGGCAAAAACAAACAAACAAACAAACAAATATGTAAAGATAGAAAAAGAACCTAGCCTGAAATAGCTCCAGACTAGGTCCAGTGTTCAGAGGTGAAAAAAATTGTTTGTTTAATTTTTCTTATTCAGAACATGACAAAATTTGGTTGAAGCCAAAATGTTGTCAGGACATGTTTCAGATCGACTGTGTTAATATTCTGCTTGGTATGTTAGTACTTTCACAATCTGTTATAATTGATTCTTTTCAGAAGACTGTTTATGTCAGTATTCTGCCAGAAACCAGAGATGTAAAAGCTCAGGAATAAAAACATAGACATTTTCATGCTATTTCCAGAAATCTACCTTCCAAGTTGGCAGATACATCAAAAGGTTTTATCCCCTGGTACTCTATGAAGAAAGTCTGTGACCTGGAAATGGTTATTAACTATCTCAAGCTATACTTAGTTTGCTGCAGATGTACTATGGCACACAAAAATCATTCATTGGTCTGATGGGTTGTTACAAAGATATTGGCAGGGTGCCATTCTCTCCCTTCATTTCCTCTTTTTTTTCCTTTATGCCCCTCCCCCCTTTAAATGCTGCTGCTGAGAAAAGACTGAGAATCAGATATCTATGATTTTAGCATGTCCCATTCTAATGTAATGGTATGTAGGACTGACCTTGAGAGATGAGGTAAAGAGATGCTGCCAAGAGAAGAGTCAGAGAAGAAAAAGAAAAGAGATTTTGTACTTTCAGATTTACAAGATTTTACTAATGCTGTTACTTACAGTAAAATATAATTATTTATATAATTATATAATTATAATTATATAATTATTTTCTCATCTAATTCTGTTTCCTGTCTGGTTTATCTGGGTGAGCTGGCACCCAAGTGATTCACACTCTTTCTAAATGTTAGCTTTAATTAGATTATTTTATTATTATTTTGTGATTTCTAATTTTTTGATTAGTTACTTTTGGTTTGGAATAATACTCGTGTTTATAATTATAACTATGAGAGTTTCCCTCAGAATTCTGTTAATTTTTTTGCTTTTAATGACTATTATATGTTTTTATAAGTTATTATTAAGTTCCTTTATTAACAATAAAGTTGTTTAACGTCAAATTTCAGAATCAACATTAAACATTCCATATTTTAATCTAGTCTGATCACTATTTTGATCAAGAATTATTTAATTCTTAGGTAATAACCATGTATGTCACTAGAATGTTAAACACTAAGAGGCATAGCTAAATGCTGGAAGGTATTGATTGCTGAACAAGAGATTTTAATTTTTGAAGAATGAGGAAATGTGAGATGTTATGGGCTAATCAAGGCTAAAGCTTGTATTTTACTAATATTGTTTTACTAATCACTATATAGCATTGACTTTGGATATCTGAGAGTCTGCATGTCTCCAACAATATCTGTTCCAACAGATGATTGCTCTTCAGGTCCCCTTCATTAAACTTGGTCATCTCTTCTGGATAGCACTCTCTTGTAGGGTTCTGGAAAATGTTGAAAACCTCACTTTGATCCTAGACTTTGGGCTGATATTTATGATTTATTTAAGGCCTCTGTTTTGTTGCTGTTGTTTATCAATTTATTTTAGTCTGGGCTATCTGTCTTGTTTTATATTTTTAGTTGTTTTTATATATTTTTTCTAATGTTGTACCTTGCTCAGAATACACTGGAGCTGAGAGGCCAATAAATTTAAACAAACAAAGCTAGTGTTTGAGCTCTGCCATTAGGGAGTGTGCCATCTAAGATAGCAAATACTAAAGAGTTGCATTACTTGCTGTCTTAACCATTTCTATTGACTTCAGTCATTCCCTTTTGTTGGAAAGCAGGATTTGGCATGTTTGCTATCTTTTAAATTTACCTACTGTCTATTTCCAACATGGAAGAAAAATTAATCTGATTATTTTGAAGGTTTCTGGATGAAGAAATATAGATCTTAATGAAATTTCAACCAGTGCTTTTGCCATCTGTTTCTTCCTTCTTCCTTTAGTTCAGCTGCCAAAAAAGCTGCCAACACAATGTTATGTAGTAGTTTTTAATCTAATTTGGACTATTGCAATGAGCTCTACATAGGGCTACCATTAAAAAGTATCCGGAAACTCCAACTGGTACAAAATGTACAAGCAATTTTAGGCTCCCAAAGATGGGCATGTGAAACACCTTTATTCTATGGTCTGTATTGGATGCCAGTTTGTCTCCAGGTCCAATTCAAAGTGTTGGTTGTGATATATAAAGCCCTATATGGCACGGGCCAGGCTACCTATGGAACTGTCTTTGTCCCATTACATCAGCCCAACCCATCCAATCAGGCAAGGAAGGTATTTTGCAGACCCTGTCAGTTAATGCATTCCAACTGGTGGGGTTTAGAAACAGAGCCTTCTCTGTTTGCCCCTGCCCATGGAATATTCTTTCTCCAGCATTGAGACAAGCTCCACACTCCCCTGGCCTTCTAAAAAGGAGTTAAGACATGGCTCTGCAGCCTCATGTGGGGAGTCCAGGAGAGCATGTAGCCATGGGGTTAATTTGTCCCCTGAAAGCTCTTCCTTTGTCTTTTAAATAATTTTAATTTCTTGTCTCCTCTTTATTTGTTTTTTAACTTTTATTTGTATTGTTTTGTAGTTTAACATTTTATTGTACACTGCCCAGAGTCCATCTTTGATGGACATGTGAAAAATAATAAATAAAAATATTAGATAGATTCCACTATTATTGTCATTACCACTGAAATGTTCATCCACAATAATTAATAGATAATCCAAAAATAAATGGATAATTTCATACTTAAAATTCATATTGACATTTCATTATTGTTATGAAAATGGTAAGACATCTTTATTTATTGCATTTAAAGAATTGTTGGATTTAGGAAAAAAGTATTTATTGGTACTATGGAGATGACTAGGCTGAATTCAAGGGACGGGTTAAACATGTCATCAGTCTTGAGTCCCTTCACATCCACAAGAAATCTAAGTCCATCTCACTTTGAGTTTCACTGACCCTTATATACTCCCAATTTGCTTTGACCATTCATTGTTCAGATTCTTGTAGAGAGCATTCACCTGCAATAAACCCATATTCATTTGAACTGCCTTGGCTCCTGATTTCCTGTGATTGATAAGTACATGATTTAAAGTACTGTATTAGCAATGACATATTATCTTGTTCATAAGAACCTGGATATACATCTGTTGTAGATTGACATTTTTCTGAAATAAACAATTGTAAGTATCAGAAAGTCAGATAAAAACTCAACTTGAAAAGCTAAAAACAGAAAACAATACAAGAAAGCAATACAATACAAAACAATATTGTCTGCTTTGTAGAAAAAGTTGAAATTGGTAGAAAATAAGCTAAAAAGGAAAAATTCCTGGCTCTTTCTCTGTTGCAAGCATTTTCATTTATTTTAAAAAATAAAAATTCCTAAAGATTTGCTTGTTTGCTTGTTTGTTTCATAGACCCATGTTTGTAATTTGCCTTCTTTACACATTGCATCATTGAAAAAAAATGTGGCACATGAATAATAGAATAGAAACCATTTATGCAGCCATTCTTTCCTTATGAGTCCTACGAACAAAACAAAACCTCGAAGGGATTTAATTTTATTATAGCAAGCCAACTATTTGGCTGGCTGTATTTTAGCTGATGCACATTCTTTCAAACAATGGTAAGAGGCTTTTGGCACAGCTTAAGCTTTGTTCATGATTCAACTCTGAACTATACATAATGCTGCTCTTATCTCCTGTGCTTCTCTGTCTAACACAACCTTTTATCATGAAGCAGGTTTACATATCACACCAAATATAAGACTGATTCATAGCTTATAGAGTTTGCACAATTACTGTCATAGTTTACTCAATAGAGTAAAACCAAATAAGACAAACTATCACTTAAGCTGATGAGTTAACTCATCTGACTTTACACATCTCTGTTGTGATAGCTCATTTTTAAACTATTTCTTTTCACTTTATTAATATTGATATTTATGGCCTCTGTCTACATAAATGCTGACTCATGAAAATTTCATGGTATGTTCAGAGGCTAAGAAAGATTCACATCCCACCTTCTCTGCATTCTTATCAGTTAATATGGCATTCTCACCAATTCACACAGAGGCTGTAAGAGTCTAATCAATTCTCCATCTTAATGAGCTAGGTTAGGAAGTGAAAGTGAAAGCTATCCAGTTGCAGATATTCTGTAACTTTACTCTGTTGTCTGTTAATAAATCTTGTTAAAGATAAAGCCTGAGGATTTCTGTTTTTTGTTTAGAACTCTGCCAAGAAAATCAAGGTGTTGAGATCAAATCTCTTTTTCCAAATTAGCCTGCTTTATGCAAAGTCTGTGAACAACAAAACTCCAGATGTCAATTACATAGAAATAAAGAATCACAGGAAACTATATGCTTTTGTTATTTCATCATTTGGATTTTAGTAGCCCAGCTATTGGTAACTCTATTTTTATTTGTTTTGGATTGCTTTGGATTGTACCAAAATACCTAAAGATTTCTGATAATTAACAACGGAATTAAAGCATCCACAACTCATACATGAGAAATTGATCACAAAACAAATTCCATGGAATAATCATCTCCTTGTTACAGCCTTCTGCTCTATAATCATTGTGCTATGCTCAAATATACTTCTGATGAACAAAGACATCCCCTGAAAAGGTTCGTCACGTGTGCCAGCACAATTTTGCATCTGTTTTAGTTTGTTTGTTTGTTTGTTATATTTATTGGTCACCCATCTTATAATAGAGTACTGTTGTGTAGAAAGTACTTTATCAGATTTGCATTTTCGAGTCTAGGTATACTATGGAGGTCTTACCAGAAAGTAGAATATTCATATAAGTGTTGTTCATATGGATGATTCTTATCCTAATAAGGTTCTATTAGCTTCCACATTTTATTTCTTTCAGAATTCTATGGATGTAAAACATTATAAGAATGTTCATGTTCTTTTTAATTTTTGTACTCAAAATAGCAATATTATTATCTGTGACAAGCTAAATATAGTGATATATCAACATTGTTTCTCATAATTACATCTGTTTGTTTGCAAAGTTAAACAGAAGTTAAACATCTTTAATGAATAATAAGTGACGAGTACAGCAAGAAAATTACTGGATCAATAACCAGAAAAAGGATAGTGTTTCCTAATAATTCGCAAACACACACCAGAAAAATCCATTTTAAACATTTTCCAGAGGGAGAGGGCTAAATGAGTTGGAGCTTATCTAAATTTGAAAGGAATTTATTCCACAAAGCTGGGGTAATATAAACCCAGGACAACCGTGGAATCTTTGGTGCTCTCTGAGTTTGTCTGATTTCTTGCAGATGTTTCATTACCCAACTAGGTAACAACATCACTGCTAGGAGGGAGTAGGGTTCATTCTGTTAATATATTAATGCCTTGCCTTATCAGTATTGGTGGGAATGCTTTTGGTGACTCATTGATTTGACTATTGTTTACTGTTTGTCTAGAAAACAACCCTACGTTGCCTTTGTAGATGGAGGTGTAAGAATTATACATCTAAGATACATGTATGAAATAAGATCTTTTTTATTTAGTCTCTCCATTTATATTGTTTCCTTGATTAGCTATTGCTATTTATCTCTTGCCATTATGAGCATTTGTATTTCTTTTAAATGCATCTTTTATAGTTATTACTGTTCATCTAAAGTGGTGTGGTGGCCTAATGGTGAAGATACTTGCCTCCCAGTTGGATGGTTCTGTGTGTGTGTGTGTGTGTGTGTGTGTGTGTGTGTGATATAACAATTAACCTTAATGCCAAACATTTTTGGAAAATACTTTAATAATGAAACTTACTGCCTAGTAAATAAACAAACACAGTACATGAAATAATAATCTTCTGCATTAAAATGAACAATCAGCATAATAAAAGTTGTTTCATTATAGATAGCTACACCATCCATAAATGGGCCTGCATATTATTCATTTTCAGTGCTTTAAACAGAATGCATTTTGGCTCTACACTCCAAATGTGAAACCCTTTGTAGAGATCAACTTAACTTAAACAAATACGATTAATGGGATGCCTTTTATAATTTTGTTTAAATTAACAACTGCACTACTTGAGGAATGATAGCCAAGTGGCTGAACTTGTTAAAAATAAATCATTGATTTCACTTTTAATAATACTCAGCCTACTTACTGTAACCCATAACTCAATTATTCCCTTAGTCAACACTATTTAATGTATATATCTGGCCTGCTGGTTTTTTTATTACTTTTGTAAGAAGGCTATTTGTAGTAGAAAAATACTGGCTCAAAATTACATTTTTTAAATAAAAAGAAACTAAAATTGCCATAAAATAGAGAAAATATTTTGTCACGTAAATCAATTTATATTTTGAAATTACCACCTAATATTCTCCTAATTCAAATTGCAACAATCAAAATTTTGATTCATTTTGAATATTTGTCTCTTTATTCTAAGCCTCTAAACCTGTGATGGCGAACCTATGGCAGAAGTGCCACAGGTGGCACGCAGAGCCATATCTGAGGGCACATGAGCGCTGCCCTAGCTCAGCTCTAGCACACATGTGCCCGCCGGCCAGCTGATTTTCGGGCGTTCCGGGCCCACTGGAAGTCAGGAAATGGGCTGTTTCCGGTCTCCAGAAGGCCTCCAGGGGGGTTGAGGAAGGCCGTTTTTGCTCCAGAAAGCCTCTGGAGCCTGAGGAGAGTGAAAAACGGGCCCACGTGCCATCACGTGCCAAAAGCGGGGGGAGCACGTGCACGTGCACAGGAGGGTGGGGCATGGGTGGGCATTGAATTATGGGTGTGAGCACGCACACGCACGATCCCCCCGCTCTCCTCCCACTTTTGGCACACAATAGCAAAAAGGTTAGCCATCACTGCTCTAAACTGTTCTAAGATGAATGCATGATCTAAGAGGTTTTAGGTCAGCGCTGTCAAACTCCTGGCCCACAGCCTGGATGCGTCACGCGCTGGCCACACCCATGCCCGGTTTAGTGAAGGGGGAAAAAGTCCCTATACATCACGTGATGCCACCATGACGATGTGAGTTTGACACTCCTGTTTTAGGTGGTCACTTCACCAGAGTTATTTAAGACTGGTGGCCATACAAATCTTTTAAATAAATAATTATCAGAGACAGCATCCATCAATGGCCATTAACTTCTGTCAACAAGTAAAGACATTTGTATTAATGCAAGTTCTTGAAGGCAGCTGATTTGCCTGCTCAAATTAATTTTTAGCGGATGCTATCTGTATTTTTAATTGTTTAAAATTACATTTTAATTTTCTTTTAAACTTCTGCTTTTAATTAATCATTATATGGTAATTGTTATTTTATTGTCTACTATCTTGAATGCCATTTTTGGTAGAAAGGTAGCATACAAGTTCAATAAATAAGTAGTAATATATAGATGGTGCTGGGCATGAGGTTTAAGAAATTGAATAAGTTCAGAAAAGACATCAAATATTACTAGTGGCACAGAATAGCAATAGAAATGTGAGAATAAAGGAAAGACGGAGGAGTACACTAGTGCTTTTCACATAGTGGAAGGGATATCATTCAAAATATTGTATCTTTGTTGTCTTAGAATGTTTTATTTTGTATCTATGTTTTATTGTGGGAAGAGAAGTAGTATTGTTTGTAACTGTTGAAATTATCTTTTTCAAGCAGGCCAGAGGAAAGATCAAGTTCTTTTATTATTGTAGAATAATTTAATATTGATGTGCTTATAAAGAAGGGTGTAAGCAAAGTAGCAATAAAGTATCCAGCAAATGCATGTACTGTATAATATTTATTTTTAACACATTTTCTCCTACATGCTAAGTTTGTTATGGGAAGCCACCCCAACTCCTAGAAGAATGAAATATTTGGAGGAATATTAAAAAAGGCAGAATATCATATTTCCTAAATGAGAACTGGAGAAACCTTTTAGAAATGTAGATTTGGTAATCCATTCAAGACAGGATATTTTGAAACAAAGGCAGAATGGTAAGATTAGAAGCAGCCCAGAGCAGTCCAAAGCCCCTTCATTGCACCAGCCCCAGAGCAATCCAAACTTCAACCAAATTAGCTCAGACAAGCACTAGGATTTGCATTTCCTCTTTTGCCTATAGAGCTAGCTATGACCCCTACATGACCCCATAGAAATCTGACAACAGCTAATAGTTAATTAAAGGATATGTTCTTGCACAGGAACAGGAAGCTCAAATACAAAGCCCAAAGAAGGTATAAAAACCACACACTCTCAACTCCATTTTGTCAGCTGCACCAGAACCATAAATGCTGGTGGTTCTGTTCATCATTAAACCATCTTTCCAATCAGTCTCCATGTTTACATTGTCTTTCTCCCAACTTGGAACTGAACAAGATGGATATTTCTTTCAACATAAGTACCCAGATCATTGGGCCTCTGACTTTTCTTTTCTCCATTTCCAACTTCTTATTTGATACTATTTGCTGAAAATCTCCTGAATCTCTTCCCTAATCTCTAAACATTTTTTTTAAATGATTTGGATCAGAGTTACTAGTAATAGATTTATCCAATTTGAAAAGAAAAGCTTCTTGGCTTGCTACTATTGATGTCAACTAGGTCTGCGCAAGCTGAACAATAAACATTTTAGAAGTGTGCAAGTGATTATAAAGGGTTCAGCATGATCTTAAAGCCAATATTAGCTCAGATTATGGTTTGTCAATGAAGCCAAATATGGAATTAGAATTCCTGGTACTAGAAATATTTGCCCAGCTTTTGATAAGATCAAGCAAAGTTTTTTTTTGCCATATTAGATATCCTGTATCCTCATTAACATTTTGTGAAAGATAATACAAAATGGATGCTACCTTTTTATTTCTAGCTGCTTAATAATGTCTTTTAATCCCAATGTGTTTTAATCCCAATGTGTTTAGGCAGAATTATATAGACTTTTGCATGAGATAATATTTTTTTCATCTTTACAGAATATTTGCTAACTAGCCTTAAATACAAGTTTATTTCTGATACAGAATAGACACATGTGAAGAAGCAGTTATATACAATTTCAATGTCAATTCATTGAAAATGTATCCTATAGGCAAAGAGCAGAATAATTTAATACTTTGAGTGGCTAACCATTATGAAAAGGTAAAAGGTGAAAGATGAGAAGGTTCAGTTCTCCTTTCCCCAAAGATCATTGGTTTTCAAATATCATTGCTTTTGCTGCTTTATAACTGCTTTATCACCAATTTTCTTGAGAAATATTTTACTTGGTGTCCTCCCACTTAATCTTGGTGTATGGGAGAGCTATGAATTTCATAGCCTACAGTCTTTCTTGTGAGGAAAATGGGAAATGAAAGGATGCCTAGCCCTCCCCCTTTTTATTTTAAAATTTAGGTAGGTTCACTAGAAAATAAAGAAATAATCAGTGAGGATGTGACAATATAGAGTTGTCCCAAATCAGAGCAATTTTTAGAAGGATTTCCCGTGGAAAATATACAAAATAATATAAGATTATAACGAAAGCCTTGAGATGATGCTGGTTTTCTCCACTGTGAAAACACTCTATTCTAAAAAGATTTAGTTTGCATAAATCATGCAAGATTCAGCATGCACAGAGACCAGAAATTATCCTTAAATATACAGAGAACGAAATAATAACCTTAGTGCCATGTTAACTAGACATTTATCTCTGCCTGGTCAAGTAACAGTTCCTGGAATCTGAAGTTCCTTTCTGATTCAGTTTTATCTATACTTGCTTTCTGGTTTTCTGGAAATTTGAATATAGAATCTGAGGTTAGAACAGTATCTTGGCTCTCTGTCTTTCTCTGCCACCTCAGCATTCAGCTTCCTCATTTTCTCTTGCCAAGTTATCTCTCTGTAAACTTGGATTTAAAAGAACCCAAAAATCTATTTAGCTAGAGAAGGGTATAAAGGATCTTCTTATATATGTGCAGCAAAACAAGCATTCTCTTTCCCTTTTAATAATATATATTCAAGTCTAGATGAGTGAATATGGATCTCCTATCTGGGATGCATCTGTTAATCTTGTAATTGAGGGGTCTTTGGTGCTCTATGTCTTGTTTTCTTGCAGATGTTTCATTACCCAAACTGGGTAACATCATCAGTGCTAGCAATTGCCAGGTGTCAATATACCAGTTGATTTGTTAAAAAAAATAAAGGAAAGGTTGACATCTTGTCTGCTCCATCTGCTATGCAGCTGTTAAGAACTGATAACTTCAAAGCCTTTATTCTCCGTTCTGTAATCCTTTATATTTAAATCTGATTGAATTAGACAAATGTGAAAGACAGAATATCTTCTGATCTAATTGAAAATAATTATTTTACAAAGCAAGACATTAAGCCTGTTACATATTTAAATAGCAAGTGAAGCCAGGGATGTAGGCTTCACTCAGGACCGGGTTTAGCTGGATATTTGCATGCTCACCACTGATTGGTGGATTCAAACGGGGCCCGCCACTGATTGATGGATTCAAACTGAGGGAAATGTAAAGGGTTGTCAGTGGCTGAATCAGTGGGACTGTTCCCTTTAAAAGGCAATGCTGCCGGCTAAGCCTTTGCAGAAGTCACTTATTTAAATAAAGAGCTGAAGTTACTGTCTGTCCTCCTGCCTTTTCATTGCCTCCCACAATCTAACAAGGCCATCCTAATGAGAGTGACACAAGGTGTTAAATTAAAAGTTGGGGTGGGACATTATGCCACACACACACACACACACACACACACGGAAGAATGAAATATTTTGGGAAATATTTAAAAAGGTAGAATATTATATTTCCCTAAAGGAGAAATGGAGAAACATGTTTTTAGCAGCAGAAGACAGACTCAATCTTTTTAAATAACCCACAGAAGATATTTTGTGCCCATTAAGAAAGATTGGGGCAGCCTATTCCCAAAACAAGAGAACTTCACCTCCAAGGATGGAATTTATATTTACATTCTCCTCCATCCAGATTCTAAGAATAGGACATGACTCCTTAGGACATAATAGGATTAACCCACCACCATTTAGCAAAAGACACAAACCCCTTCATTGCACAACCCCCCAGAACAGTCCAAATTTCAAAGTTACAGAAACCTATAAAGATCCATCCACTCATTCAACCATTTGTTCAGCTGACCTACAAACCCTTGTGGTTGTGTTCATCAATAAATGGATCTTCTTTCAAATCAGCCGCCAGCCTCCATTTTATTTCCAGCATTTTTCTCCCAGTTTGGAACTGAACCAGATGGATTTTCCTTCCAACACCGGAATCCATGAAATTTCTAATGGAGCTACTTTTTGATGTAGGGTATGACCCCAGTGTTCTTCTATCTCTTCAGGTCATTGAAATCTACAGGTTCCCATGCATTCCTATTTCATTATTTATGTTAAGAAAAAAAAGTTTAGTTTAGCATTGTTTTTATTGAATTGAAACAATAAGTGTGACAGAATGCAGCATTTTAAATTTTACTTGGTGTAGTTGCCTAAATAAAAGTGTTATATACACATAGTGAATTTAAGAATTCCACAATTCCCTGCAAGAATATATAATATATAATTAAGTGACATTCAGGTTTAATTTTAAAGTTAATCTATGTATAGCTAAATTAGAAGAAACTGCCATTAGGCATGCTAAAAAAGTAGAGTTGATTATATACCTCAGTGGCATCTGATTTCTTTGAATGGCAAATATAGCATATTTCAATTGCTATGATTTTTTTAAAATTGTTTCATAAATGTTTCTGATTTTGCTTATATAAGTTGTATTTCCTACATAAAATTGCAGTGTTTACTGTGTTATCAAATAGTACAGAGGTGAAACTTTATTTAAAATATTATAATTACATTACCAAAATAGTATGTCTTTATATATAATTTTATTTTTATTTTTCTAGTTTCATCCACTACCCTGCCATAATGAAGCATTCAAAAGAAAATAATTAGGTACAATAATAACACAAAATATATTAAGAAAGAGTGAATGGGTCAAAAAAGCAATAGACTGATAAAATAATGCTATTTACATTAATGAGATCCTCAAAAAGAGAGAAGTGAAGAGTTTTACAGAATAAAAGGCAATGCATGGAATGGTATATAGACACAGTAAAAGCAAATAGGAAAGTTAGGGAGAGGTACAATGAATAATATTGATATAAATTATTTGTATTTATGATTCATTTTCTTTTTCTTATCTCAGTTCTTTAATTTCTATGGCTTAGTATGTACTACACATTTTCTGTAGTCTGCAAAAACTTGCTTATTTTGAAGGGAGAGTGTAATCAGTATGTCTGTGTGTGAGTTAACAATATAATATTAATTAATTGAGCATCATCATTATTTTATAATTTGGAAAATGTACTTGAGAAAAAAGGATAATCATTTGGCTTTTTTTTAAAAAAAAATATTGCTGTGCAACAAGAACAACAACAATTTCTTGCCTTTTCCCAAAGTAAATCTCATTCAATTAGGAAAAAGATAATTTGTTTCAAAATGCTTTTCAAAAAAGAACAGAGAGTCACTGTGAACTGCAGTGTTCTTGCATTTATTTAGCTGTAAGGTGGCCAAGAGGTGCAGGTCTTCTTATTCATAGCAAAATTATGTCATGAGCAATTTACAGTCTCTTTGATTTTTCATACTTCTGCTTATTTCCTGTAGAAAGCCTTAATACAGTAAAGAACCCTTCCTACTGGGCTTTGTTTGCCTGGGACAGGTGAGCATCCCTAATTTAAATGGATTCAAAAGATGTACAGCACAAAAGAGTAACAGTTATATGTATCCTGGTAAGGATCAGTCATTCACAAAACTCTCAGAAGTAGGTTATATTTAATATCTATCTTTATCAAAAACATTGCCTTGAAACAAACTGCCCAAAGTTTAAAGTATCATTTGGCAAAGCAGTCTATGTAATAAACACTTGTTACAGAGATGTAAGACCTATTCCCAGAAGTCCATAGCAGAATGGCTAATGGTAATAGTGTTGAATAGCGGGCGGTTGAAGAAAGGACTCGATATAAAGTATAATATCAATGCTTTATTTAAGCTCCATAACAGCAATGGCAACTCCAGCTGCGGCAGCCCTTTATAAGCAGGAGCTGTGCACGGCTTCAGCCACTGACGTTTCTCTAAATTTCCCGCTCTCAGGATTAATTCCTGATTGGCTCATTTAAACAGTCACTTAATACTCAACAAGTATGGGTAGAGGAGGTCAGCAGATAAAGAAAACAGTTCCTTCAACACCAATTGCTGTAGAGCAGATATCAGGGTTGCAATGTTTACAATAGACAAGCAGAGCACAACATGCCTTTACCTTTTTGATTTAAATTAAGTTTATGCTTTATATAGTTAATGTTTACAATTTTTGTACATAGACAGTTTATTTTTCCCTATAAGGTTTTTTAAAATTCTGATGACATTTTCCCATCCTGCAGGGGGAAGTTTGCCTTAGTATTCTTCTTTGTGACTTATCCAATTAGCAATATTGAAGAAGGACCTTTATTTGTCCATATAGCTTCCTGCTTCTCTTTCTTTCTTTTCCTTTGCATTACACATCCCACTTGATTTAGATTTCTATTGAAATATAAATCTGGTCTAAGAGTCATTGATGCCAGTTGGATGGGATCACTGGACCTAGTTTAATTTGAGTTGAGTTTTCTTTGATTTGGTCAAAAGGTAAGGGACAGGGAGTAACTCCTTCATGGTGATGGGTAAAGAGAGAGATGGCAGGAATCAGGGGGAAATTGATCTCAAGGAAAGTATCCATAGCTTGTATTGATTTTGCCTTCTAGCTCATTGGATTCAACCACAATGTCGTCATTGGATCCTTAGTGTCTTTGGACTCAGGCTGCTTAATATCAGGTTGGTCTGTAATAAAGCTGTTTTCATCTCATTATTCATAATTCTCATTATGAATTAAAAACACTGGAGCTAGGCAAAAACTGAATCTGACTAATGTAAACATTTTTGTGCTCTTATTTTATCCATGGATTGTTATTTTGTTACTCTGCTTAAGATATCCCTATTTCTCTCTAGGGAAGGATGGGTCAGACGGTCTTTTGATGGACCGGTGTGCAGAGGTTTCTAGGGCATCTGTTAGATAAAATCCATTTTATTTGCTTTGAGTTGGATTCCAGGTCTTTATGTCCCTTTGAGTTGAATGAAGCATGGTCTGGTCTAGTTATTTGGATAAAGTTTTACCTTTACCCTGTTGATCCAGAGGAAGTGTTAGAGCTGTGCGAATGAATACCTGTTTATTAGAATAATGTCTATCCTGATTGGTTATGGCTTCCAGGAAATGAAATGTGGTTGGGTCCATGTGATATTGAATTTATCATTAAAGGAGGTAGTGGTTTCACTTGCACTTAAGAAACAGTTCACCTTCTCCTCAAAAAACCATCACTGATAGTTGGGTCATTTCTAATGCTTCCAACCTTTACTTTTAGGGGAAGGTAGTGGAGAATGTTGTAAAGGAGAAAATTGGACTGTAGCCTCAGAGAGTTTGGGGGGAAAATCACTAATTTCAACCCTTTCAATAAGGTTTTGGGCCTGGGCATGTGCCAAGACAGCATTGATTATGATTAAGAATGATTTGTGACAGGACTGATATTGGGTAGTGCATGCATTCTGGCCACATTTGGCAGCTTTTGATACCATCAATCATGGTATTTTACAGATCAGCTCAGGGGTGGGAATGGGTATGGTATTGTAGTGATTACTTTCCTTCCTACTAGAGCCAATTCTAGTAGTGTTGATAGTATGGTGAGTCTTCAACCTTTGCTCTTTGGGGATCCCTCAGGGCTTAATTATCCCTCTATCCCTGTTTATTATCTCTATAAATTGAATAAAGTATGTTTTCATTATGGGATTAAATATCATCAGCACACTAATGATACCCATTTATATATCTCATCCCTGCTTGCCCAAGCAAGCTGTCAAAGGTCTGATTCTGTGTCTTGAGGTGTGAAGTTCATAGCAAGGCTGGGTGGGTATTGATTTTGAGACCTTTTGGATACAGTGATATTTTATCTTTGCTTCTGAACAAGGATGCCTTCCCCCAGACAGACCCAGTGCAGAGTTGGAAGGTTCTCCCATACTCATCATTCCTGTTTGAAGAGCACATAGCAACTATGGTTTAGAGAGCCTTATGTGCTAATTACAATCCTGGATTGGGAGGCCTAGTCAGGATCACTCATGTCTCAGTCACCTATTATTGGGATTATTGCAATGAGCACTACATGGTGCTGCCCAAGAGGACAACTCAGAAGCTACTGCTGATTCAGAATCCAGTGAAGGTAATTATGGCCACAGTAAGTAGAATGGTAGAATGCCTATGTAACATCATTACTTTGTGAGCTGCACTAATCACCAATGAACTTATTTTTAACTTATTCAAGATGCTGATTATCCCCTTTAAAGCATGACAAAATGGCTGAAGATTTGGAGAGTCATCTATTTCTGATTTTCTTCAACCATTTAATAATATTTGACATATGTACATGCTCTGGGTCCCTGCAGTGTCATGTGGAAAGATCCAGGAGAGGTGCATTCTCTGTTGCATTGTATTGTCCTATGGAATAGGATTCCCATGATATTTGGATCACCTGACTCTGCCTGCATGTCTTTAGATTTTGATTGTAGGGCTGTTTCTCCAAGCTTTCAGTCAGGAGATCTTGTGAACCGATCTGGATTTACTGTTCTTGATTGTGGAATTGCTTCTGGAATAATGTCCATTAAGTCTTCCTGCATGATGATATTTTATTTTTATATTCTGTTTTAATTGTCAGCCTGAGTCACATGTCAGGTGGGTGGATATATAAATTGACTAAAGAAATAAATCTGATTTCATACTAAGTAGAGAATTTTCAGAAGCAATTTCTAGCAATCCTTTTTCTTTTTTTAATGCATTGTCTTATAATGAGTTTTATCACATTCTTGTTTTAACAAGATTATTTTAGGTCTTATCTCATTGCCACCTCCTTGTTTGACATGTCTACTAATAAATGTGATAATGAGTGAGAGCATCTATTCAAGGTATGTGTGAAAGTAGGTCTGAAATGACATTATTTCTACTGGAAAATGTGCCCTAGCACAGAGTCATGCTCAGTAATGACAAAACAATGATTACCCAATCTTAGGAACAAAAAATGCCTCTCTTTTGTTGGAAATTTATTTCTATTCCAAATCAGATATGGTTGTGCATTCAAACCAGGGATGCTAGAAGAAAAACCTAAGGCCATTATGGAGAGGAACGTGGAGCAAAACCAAGAACTGGGAGGGTTTTTGTCTTTTATTTTGCTCTAGTGGGAATAAGGTAACCTTAGATGTATATGAACATGTAATAGGTAGTTTTCTTAGTACTGATAATGGTGGAGCAGAGATTGGACAATTCTTTCCTGATAATGGACAATTTGACCAATCTCTTAAAGAAATGAACAAATCATCAGATTGCTTTTTACTTATAATAGGAAGCCTTAGAGGAGGGGGTGGGTGGGTAGAGAGTAGTTTACAATCATTTAAAAATCTGCCATCTTTAACCTCCCAGAAAGAGCTTCAATAATAATAATAATAATAATAATAATAATAATAATAATAATAATAACAACAACAACAACAACAACAACAACAACAAGAAGAGATGAATGTAATATGATACTCAGCTGTAATAATTGATTGGACTCAGCTAGAACTTGATAACTTGGATCAAAAGACAAAAAAAAACTAATGGCAATGCACCATGCTCTGCACCCAAAAAATGTTATTGATCTGTTGTACTTGCCTAAATCTCAGGGTGGCATAGGACTCTTACAGATCAAACAAACTGTGGAAGAGGAAAAACATGGCCTAAATGACTACATAAAAAAGCAAAAGAGCCTCTGCTGAAAAAGGTTAACAAGGGAAAACTCTTGAAAATAGCAAGATTGAAAGCAGAATATCGAAAGGAAACAATTGAGCATCAAGTTTTTAACTGGAAAAAGAAGCCTATGCACAATCAATACCTGAAGGACATTGAAGGGAAGGTAGGTACAAAGCTAACATGGAGATGGCTGAAGATCAGGGGTGCTGAAGAAAGAAACTGAAGGCTTCATTTTGGCTGCCCAAGAACAAGCCCTGCAGACCAATTCCATGAAAGCAAAAATTCAACATATCAGTAACAACACCACATACTGCTTATGCAATGAGAAAGATGAATCAGTGGATCACCTTATCAATAGCTGCAGCAAAATCTCACAAACTGATTATCTACAATGTCATGATTGAGTTGCCAAAATCATACATTGGAAGCTTTGCCAGACATTTAGTTCCAAATGCAGCAAAAATTACTGGGTATACCAAATTGACAAAAGTTCTTGAAAATGAACAGGTCAAGATATTGCAATACCAGGTGATGCATGAATTGAAAAGAAACAACTAGAAAAAAATAAAGAAATACCATGATCTGCAAATTGAAATTGAACGATTGTGGAGGAAGTAATCAATGGTTGTACCAATAGTAATAGAAGCCCTTGGAGCACTACCAAAGGTATTGCCTAGATCAGAGGTGGGCAACTATGGCCCTTTTATGACTTGTGGACTTCAATTCCCAGAATTCCTGAGCTAACATGGCTGGCTCAGGAATTCTGGCGTTGAAGTCCACAAGTCATAAAAGGGCCATAGTTGCCCACCCCTGGCCTAGATACATGGAAATTTTAAACTTATCAGACCTGAATATTATGACTTCGAAAAGCACCACCTTATATACTCAGATATTACCTTAACAGCTCTTAGGTTTTTGGTTAGAACTTGAACTGTTAAGTTTTTACCAGTCCAAGACAGTGAACTGAATTGAAGATTAAATCTTAAATAATAATAATAATAATAATAATAATAATAATAATAATGATGATGATGATGATAAAAACCACTGCACTGAGACTGCTTAGTAACTGCCTCCCAGGGCTCTAGTGCATGACCTTCACAAAGGCAATAAAGACAAAGTATGTGGCTATCCAAGGGCAAACATTTGCTCTTGCATTGTTGGCATTTCCAAAGTGGGAGCCTTAGAATCATTAGGCTAAAAGCCAAATGCTTGAAACTGGAGGATAAAATGTCCTGACAAACAATTCTAAGGAGTTCTGAAAACGAGAGGCTGAAACAAGATTTTTTTAAAAAAATAAAAATGAAAACTACAGAGAATTAATAAAGCAGAAAGAAAATCAGTTTATGAGCCAATGCACTAGTGCAGTGGAAATGGAAAATAAGCTGAAGGGGGTTGGCAGGAGCTGTATTTAATTGTGTAGCATTTGTGAAGCGTGATGGGCTCCCAGAATAACCATAATTCTGAAGCTGCACTGTCTCAATTTAAGTTCTCACTGTACATTCATAAAAGGTGAACATACATGAAATTAGAGTTAAACTATAAACTAGTTAAAAGATAGATTTGTTAAATGCCTACCAGGTCTTTCAATCGCTTATGGATCTAATTCACAACTCTCTTCAAACTACCTTGGCTCTGATAGTATTTTGAATATCTGGTGGAGAAATTTATTCTTTTTCAATCAAACACTAAAAAGCAAGCTTTCTCTGCAACTCCTCTCTAGTACTAGATAGTTTTACCTCTGAAATAAACTTTTACTGAACCATCTTAGAATCTTTTCACTATACACAATGTGATTTTTTTTTTTTTTTTTTTTTTTTGCTTCTCAAAGCACAAATACACTAAAGTTAGTGGGAATGGCAAGTGCAAAGGGTCTGCTTACATTCACATTGCTAGTCCTTTGAGCAAAGCCAGGAGGACTAAATTTTGAAATGCATACCTTTTCCCTTGGGCAAACATGATCTAATACTTGATCTTTTAAAGAGCTGTATCCAAAACCTAAAACTGATAGCACTAAAACACATGGCATGGACACATATGCTTCCAATTCTATTAGTCAAGAAATACAGTTGTGTCCTCTACTTGCAGTTCCTGTTCTGTGCTTTCCAAGTACAGATAGAGTGTTCTGTTCTTTAGACAAATATTTTGTATGATACTTCAGAAAGCTACGCAGACATGCATCTAAACAAGAAATCCTTCTGTCCTCTGAAATAGCACAATTTGAATGAACTTTTAGTGAAGCTTTCCCCAAACTAGAATCTTTCAGATTTATTGTGACTACCGTTCCTGGAATTTCAGGCCAGCATATTGGCCAGGAGATATAGTTTCATCGTATTTGAATAGTACCAAGCTAAAGAACGTTGCATTTGCATAAAAGTCATCCTTGACTTACAACTGGTCGCTTAGACACTATTAGAAGTTACAACCTACCTGAAACAGGGAGCTTATGACCCAGATCCAAAGTTCCGACAGTCGGTCCTTCCCACAGGGTCTTGTGACTGCATTTTGGGTACTCTGCAACACAGCCATGTTTATGGCTGTTTGCAGCATCCCACGGTCACATGACTGTGCTTTATATAGACTTTGCAGTTACGTCTGTTTTTTGGCAAAATCATGTCCATAGAGAACCATTGGTTTGCTTCATGACTGTGGAGTTTGCTTAACAACGGTAGCATTCACTCAATGATTACCATGCTCATTTTACAACAATTGCTTTCACTTAATGACTACCACCAAAAAAGGTCATAAAAAGGGTTTGGTCACATGACTGACCCATTTTATAACCAATGGTGGGATTCTGCTGGTTCTAGGGGATTCGGCAGAACTCTCGATAAAGAGACAGCAATAAGAGAGCAGCTATTGCCGTTGGGGTGGGGTGGGAGGGGTTGGGCTGCTCGGCCAGCACGAAGAACAGAGAGGGGAGGTGATGGCAGGGATGGGACATTCACTCCTATGTTCACCTCCTCCTGCATCTCCAAAATAATAAGATCCCCCAATAATAAGGCCAAGCCCTTATTTTTTTTGGGGGGGGGTTTCAAAAGAAAATAAGACCCTGTCTTATTATCAGGGAAACACAGTATGAGTTCTAATCTTGCCTTAGGCACATAGCCAGTTGGGTGACTTTGAGCCAGTCATTTTCTCTTAGCCTTAGGAAGGAGGCAGTGGCAAACCACTTCTGAAGAATTGTGACAAGAAAACTGCATGGACTATGTAGGCAGTTTCTGGGAATTGGATACAATTGAACGGAAATGTATAGTATATGCATATCTGTACATCTACACCTATACACACTATCCACACCCATACAAATAAAATACGACGAACATTTTAGTTTAAAATTTGTCCAAATTTATTACTTATCAGTTCTAGTTATTAATAGTTTTTAAACTGTCTTTTAAGCTACTATTTGGACACATAAAATGAAAATGTAACTCAAGATAAAATTTAACTGTTATGTGAAATGGTTGTTTGAATTAAGAAGCTAGAATAAGTCTAAAGTTAACTTCTTACAGTATATGTTGTGTAGTTTAATATTATCACATTCAATCTTTTTTTAATGAAAAACACTTGATCAGTGCATAAAATGTTTGGTAATATAGATTAATTAAATGAACCAGAAACATCTACATTCAAAATTTGTTAAGAAATACATTACATTAAATCTTACCATATTCAAATTGTTTTATATACCTTTTTCTTCTCTGAACAGTTTTGAAATTGTTTTAAATACCTAATATTTCTTCCTAAAAATCTTATTTTTCTTTTAAGATAAGAAGGACATCTAGTGGTGAACTGCATATGCATTTTTTATATACAGGGAAGACTATAACTAAAAGATAATTGGATTGGTTTCATATGCAAGATATATTTATCTTTGCTAATTGTAGTTTTAATAGTTCCTTTAATTTTCAGTGAATATAGAGGCAGACATTTTAGATCTGAAGACCTAGTTTTGAACTTTATTTTCCATAATAAAATTCTATATACTTTTAAGAACTTTTTTCAAAATATGTATGACTTGACTTTTTAGTAAAAGATATGGAATATTCCATGTAATTGTTATATCCATTGTTTATACAATATTCACTAGAATAAAAGGATCTCTAAACCCTTATTTTTTTCAAACCCAGTAGTGGCCACACTATTGCTGAGTGTCCAGAAGATGTCAGCATTTACCTGCAAAACAGATATTTTACTATTTAATCATGCTATGCTATGCTAATGATGTTGTGGAGCAAAAGTTCCTTTTGCCAATCCATCCTAACCTGTTTCTTCCAAAAGATCTGAGACTGCAAGTCTGCAGATTTCTAGCTAATGTGCCTGAAGTCCTAAGACATGTAAGTAATGCTAAGGGGAAGACTATGTACCAAAATCATTTTCTCAGCTATACTCTTGCACTTTAAAATGGCTCTTTATAGTATTTAATGGAAGACTAAAAAAAAAAAAAACCTACCACTCCTAAAAAGTATTATGTGGCATTCAGTCTTCATAGCATTGGTAACTGTAGTCAAAAGAGAAAATTTAGGGAGACTAGACAGTACAGGAAGATTCTTATGTGAAATGGTATAATCCCAATAAAGCAAGGTTGGGAAACCTATAGTTCTGAAAACATTCACAAAGTACAATCATTTTCTGAGCATCAAAATGAATAGTAACAAAATATGTTATCGTATATCCTTCTAAAGCTATTAAGGGTACCCAATAGTTAGTTTACCAGCTTGATATATCAAGCTTGATTTTCTTCATGTTAAAGCAGTGGTGAAATCCAATTTTTTTTACTACTGGTTCTGTGGGCGTGGCTTGGTGGGCGTGGCAGGGGAAGGATACTGAAAAATCTCCATTCCCTCCCCACTCCTAGGGGAAGGATATCACAAAATCTCCATTCCCACCCCAGGTGGTATTTACTGGTTCTCCAAACTATTCAAAATTTCCACACCGGTTCTCCGAACTGCTCAAAATTTCCGCTACCAGTTCTCCAGAACCTGTCAGAATCTGCTGGATTTCACCCCTGTCTTAAAGTATATTTCTATCTTTTCACACCCCCTTCTCATCCATCCATTTTCTCTTACCTCCCACAGCTGGATCTCAACATTTATTTGGTTTAAAATGCATGCCTGTTCAGAATACACAAAGAGAAAAAAATTGCATTTACTGTGTATTTAAAAATAATCCAGCTTTAGAAGATGGTTTCAAACATAACATTATTGATATGTTAATAGATTTCCCCCCAACTACTTAGTTCTCTAAATAAGATATATAACATTTATAATCTACCTGATTTTGCCACTGAATGTCATTTATTGAAAAATCCCTGGATTGCATACATAATGAACAGTTTGAAAATATTCCATTGTCTTACAAATGTAGAATTACAAAATAACACTAACTTTGTTTTGTAGTAAATATAGTGAATTGTACCAATGTCTAGAAAGTCTAACTGCAAATGCTTCAGTTCAGAAAATTAGTTTACTAACTTGATAAGCAGAAACTCAAGCATGTCTTTTGAAGTGATTGTGAAATCGCATATTGCTTTCAATCTAAGAATAGTTGAGGTTGTAAATATACTGCTGAAACCCAATAACCATAATATGTCAACTCTCCAGAACAACTTTGCCAAATAATCTGTCCCCTCTAAGCTTCGTAGACTAAGGAAAAAATTACTAATGATAAAGCAGAAAGAAAGAAGAAAGAAAAATACATGCAACAATGTAAATTAAACAATAAAACTTCAAACCACAATAATTTAAAGTAAAGAAAGATATAAAGAGAAAACATCTGGAAAATTATGATGTAAACAGAACTCCCAAATTGTTTGAAAGTCTTTTTTCATAATCCTGTGCAAAAAACACAAACCAATTCTTTGCTGAAAAACAGGGACTTATTTTCCTGTGCTGTATATAACAGTAAGAGAGTCAGCTTGTTGCAGTGCTTAAAGCATCAGGCTAGAAACCAGGACACTGTGAGTTTAACAGTAGTTGTGCCTTAGGCATAAAGCCAACTCGGTGACATTGGGCCAGTCACATACTCTCAACCTTAGGAAGGAGGCAATGGAAAACCAATTCTGAAAAAGCTTGCCAAGAAAACTTCATGGATTTGTTTACACAGTTTCTAAGAATCAGACATAATTGAATGGATTATTTATGAAGGGAATTGCAGTCTTACAGAAAGAAGATAAAAATATTTCTTAATGTACACTTTTTAAATATTAAGGTTTTCTGGTTCTTGTAGACTTCTATTTGTTCTTTAGTGTATCTAGCATGATTTCCTAGCACTTATTCCTTTGATGGTAATCCTGCTTATTGCTCATTTCTGATGTTGTCCATCTTAAGAAGGCACTGTTTAGATCTTTGTAATATAAGTTGGATAATATAATAATAAATCTAAACATTTCGCTGATCGTGCCACCAACCAATAATAGAACTGCAAATATATTATGTTGATATATTACAACATTCTAGGTTCTTGAGAAGAATTGGATGTGTATGGAGGCCAACAGCAGCTAAAGAACTGCAGCTGTGATTTCACATTATTCAGTATATAATAATAAGAAAATAACATTGAGTCTGGATGAAAATAATCACCACAAAATAGTTAAAGTGTCCGGTGCATGTAACCAGGAATGGGAGTTGAGGTCAAAGAATTAAAATTTATTACATGCAACCTATACACAAGAATCTGATCTATTAATGGTCAAACAAAATTGGCACTAAATAAAGGTCAACAGGGGAGGGGCTGGACTTGGGTTTGTTGTGGGAGTGTAGGGAGTCCAAACTGATGATTCATTTGATTCCACCCTCAGGCTCAGCCTGTTCATCTCCTACACAAAATAATATGAAGAAGTGACAGTGCTCTGGGACCTTAGAATTCAAACTAACAGTCACCCATCACATAACACCCCAGACTTAACAATTGTACATAAAAAACAAACCAAAAAAGACCAGTTAGTAGAGTTGGTAGTACTTGGAAGCAACAGAATAGAGGAGGAAGAACTGAAGAAAATCACAAAATATAAAGACCTGCAAATAGAATTAGAATGACTGGGGCAAAAGAAAGCAAAAATAGTATCAATAGAAATAGGTGCCTTGGATGCAATACCAAAACTTCTGGAACACCACTTATTTATTTATTTATTTATTTATTTATTTATTTATTTATTTATTTATTTATTTATTTATTTATTTGATCAAATTTGTATACCCCCCTACTCCCGAAGGACTCAGGGCGGTGAACAGGCACAAAATAAAACACATAGATACAAAAGTTAAGAGCAGAATTAAAACCAAATTAAATATTTGAGCCCAAGACAATTTAAAACATCCCAAAAATTTAGAACAAATTTAAAATTTCAATTTAAATTAAAAACTTAAAAATTAAAAGGGGGGAAAGGTCAGGCCAGGCCGGCTTGCTGAAATAGAAAGGTCTTTAGAGCGCGGCGGAAAGTGCACAGGTCCAGGATCCTACGTATCTCCAGGGGGAGCTCATTCCAGATAGTAGGTGCCCCCACAGAGAAGGCCCTCTCCCTGGGGGCCGCCAGTCGACACTGTTTGGCCGATGGCACCCGGAGGAGCCCCTCTCTATGAGAGCGTACCGCCCGGTGGGAGGTTGATTGTGGTAGTAGGAGGTCCCGTAAATAGCCAGGTCCTAAGCCATGGAGTGCTCTAAAGGTGGTAACCAGAACCTTGAAGCGCACCCGGAAGACTACTGGGAACCAATGCAGCTCACGCAGGAGAGGTGTTACATGGGAGCGCCATGTCACTCCCATAACCACCCGCGTGGCCGCACTCTGCGCCAGTTGGAGCCTCCGGGTGCTCCTCAAGGGGAGCCCCATGTAGAGACCATTGCAATAGTCCAGGCGGGAAGTGACGAGGGCATGAGTGACTATGTGTAAAGAGTCCCGATCCAGAAAGGGACGCAACTGGTGAATCAGGTAAACCTGATGGAAAACCCTCCTGGTCACGGCCGTCAAATGCTCTTCTAAAGACAGCCGTTAATCCAGGAGGACGCCCAAGTTGCAAGCCCTCTCCGTGGGGGCCAGCGATTCGCCAATAGTCAGCGATGGCGTCAACTGACTATATCGGGACGTTGGAAACCACAGCCACTTGGTCTTGGATGGGTTGAGCCTGAGCCTATTCCTCCCCATCCAGATGAATACCATTAACTATGACAAAACCCCTATCAGAAAAGTTAGCTTTTCTTGGAACAACTTAAATTCTGTAACGATACTTTTAACACTATCAAACAACATCTGTCTATATCAGATCTTTGGGAAAGACTCACTAGGTGGATAAAAATGCCACCTGGCTATTCAACCAACCCTAATAATTGCCATCATGGATATCCCTATGTCATGAGAGGGGATTTTGTGGTGCTCTTATGATACTGAGATGCTTGTGGTAGTGAATTCTACCAGAAGAGTTATTCATTTTGATATGTCTCAGCAGAAGAGCCATACTATCTATCAACCCATTCATTATGGTGAGGAAACAGAAAAAGAATTGCATACTAGATTGGTTGTTGCCCAGTTCAAGAAGGACCCTGTCAGATATTAGAATTCCTGGGCATCTGCTGACATCTGCTGACTGGGCAGTGGGACTCAGGAGCTCTGACTGGGTAACCAGGGCCTAGCCCTGTAGAATAAATGAAAGTACAACAAACATAGACAAGACAAAAGTATACTGTGTTAAAAAAATTGCAACATTATGGCCTCCTATTAAAAATTGGATTAAATTGTATAGCATCTCAGTAGTTACTATATATTGCTAGATTATATCTGCCCTGAAGAAATAGAGACTTACTTCAAGTCAAACAAAAGTTTGAAGAAGAAAACCGTGTATTGACTGATTACGTAAAAGACAGCCAAAAACAAGCATTGTTGCAAGTTAAAAATTGGAACTTACTAAATGTATAAGAAACAAAAAGTGAGTATTGAAAAAATGTAATAAAACATGAACAGAATAGTGGCAAGAAAAAACATTCTATCGTCAAAAGATTGTGAGAAAAGTGGATTAAGATAAAACCTGGTTTATAACTGGAACATTAAAAAGAGAAACTGAAGACTTGATTTTGACTGCTCAAGAGCAAGCTATGTGAATTAATGCAATCAAGACCAGATGTGAAAAAAAAAAATCAAATGATTCAAAATTTAGACTCTGCAAAGTAGCAGAAGAAACAGTAGTTCATAAGCCCAGTTCCTGCAAAAAGATCACAGAAATTGATTATAAACGATGACATAAGTTCCATAAATTTGCTCAGCAAGATCTGTTTGGATACTTAAAGAACTAAATAACAACTTTTTATTTTGCAAAGCTTTCCTTCACAGCCTTTAAATTATTTCCTGATTGTATATCCATATTCCATCTTAATGAATGTATATGTGCATGTATGTATGATTTTTGTGCTTTTAAAAGTTTATTATTTCTGAAGACCAGGATTGTATTGAAAAACCAGGGTTGGAATTTAAAAATAGAGGCTGATAATAGAAGAAAGCTATCAAAACTGACAAACACTGTGTTTAGACTGCAGAAAGTTTTGGAAATAGCAACATTCATTAAAAAACATTCTTTAAAATAGTTTAGCTTATGTGCAAAATATTAGCTCTTATGGGCATTATTAACCCTTATAGCCTTTAATCAAAATCCTGGGCCACCTTATTTTATATTCCAAAGCAAAATATATTACATTTCTGAAATTATAAATATATAGCCATTATAAAATAATTACAATTGAACAGCTGTGGAAATACATTTCAAATGTGTTAGCTTCTACTAAAGAAATTATTTACTTCTAAAGGTACAGATTTACCTATGTACATGTGTAAACATAATCTAAATAATTCACATTATTGCTACATATATTTTGTAAATCAGAATGTATGACCATAATGCTTCAGTTCTTGGTGGGCAAATAGAGGAATATTTTTATATATACAAATGAATTTTAAAATGTGTAACTAGTCCCTAGAATTACAGAGCAATAACTTTCTGATAGTTTCCTTTTACAATTTTTCCCAGGATGTTGTTCCCTGCCATACATTTGGGGGGTGCTATGCTTGCTCGTTGTGCAAATAGCCAGGATTAACCTAGAAAATCCAAAAACCAATGGTTGCAGTACCCAATAAATTAAAATTGAAGACAAAAGAATTATACATGTTTGTATAGATGCAGAGATAAAGGAAGAAAAGATTTTAAAAGGAATGAGAAAAAAAATCTATGAAAGCTACATTCTGTTTGTTCATATTATATTTGTTTTATTTGGAAAAAATGTGGCTATGCAAACCATTTCTTAATGGGACATCCTAGATTCCAGTCAATGGAATACTCCATTTTGAAGCAAGGCCTTCATAAAAAACAAAAAACAAAAAACAGTGCTTTGCTTTAAAATCTGCATTTGAGAGCTAGTGACTTTTCTACAACTGAAATGTCTTTTGTATATTCATACAAGCCTCAAATGAAGTAGTGTTTGTTTTGCAGAGAAGCATCAAAGGGGCACTTCAACAAAGCAGCTTTAAGGATTTGCAGAAGCTTAATTATTATACCATAAGAAAATGCTAGTCTGAAGAGAGGGATAAATACTGAAGAAGAGGATTTCTGCAAGACACAGGCAAGTTCCTTAAATGAGGGAAGTTGACTGTAGGTGCATTTTTAGATGGCCACTGGTTTTAAACTAGAAAGGAAAGGACAATCATGCAGTTTAAGAGTCAGGGCTTATATTGTCTAGTCATGTTCACCATTTTGAATTCAGCGACCACTGCTAAGTGTCCTGGTTGAGAGGGAGCTTGTGTGAATGAAAAATGAAGATAAACTTTATTCCATTTTCATTCTGTATGAAAATACAGAAATGTGACACAACTTTCCTGTGACCAAATGTGCACATTGCTAAATATGACAAACAAAAGTTGTGTTTGTTCATATGACTATGGGTTTACACTCACATACTTAGTGGGGATGGAGTCAGGCTTGAATTCTATTGGAATTTTTTTGTGTTGAGTATATATTTATACTCAATACAATTGATACCATTGAATATATATTTGCATGTGCCAGGAACAATTTTTCCACAGAAAATTCTACATTTAATTGTCTCAGCCATTTGTTAACAAAAATAATGGAAATTTGCTCATGTTATTGTAGGCTTAGTGTAGGAGATGACCAAGATGAGTCTGAAGGAAAGACAAAGGTGTCATCAGTCATGAATCCCTTCACGCTCACAAAAGATCTAAGTCTAGCCCACCTAGAATTTCTTCTACTCTTATCTCCTGCTAATTTCTCTTGGCGTTAGTAGTTTAGATTCTTGTAGAGAGTTCAAGCTTACAATAAATCTTTATACTCATTGGAACTGTGATTTTCATTGGATATCTTGATTTTCTTGGCGTTTGACATATAGCTTTTCTTCTGGGTCAAGTAGCAAAAATATCCAGTGCAAAATAGTCAACTGAACTCTCATTTGAAATCCAGGGGGAAAGATTAATTAAACTAAGACAGTGAATAGGCTTTTTTTTGCCCATACACCTTTCATGTCGATTTAACTTTTCTAAGGAATTGATCTGTCCCCGTCCACACACACACACACAAACACAGCCAGCCGAGGGTTAAGGAAGCACTTGGCACACACCCAGGTCTTTATCTCCAACTTGGCAGCGATATACACACCGTCTGCCAAGTGCTTTATTTTCACAGAAACAGAAAGATAATCTATTCAGCGTACAAAAGTCCAACAGAAATAAATATTCCTCTCAGCAGTTTCGGACGAGGCTTTAGTGACTATCCAAGGTTTATTTTTGTTCATCACAGGGATCACTGGCCACCACCCTCTATTATATAGTCTCTGGGGTGTGGTCCAGTGACTCAGTTCTAATCCTTAGCACGCCTCCTGAGCTGCTGCAATCGTTTATCACACCTTCGGAGGCGTGCGTCCAGGAATGATGTCTCTCCTTCACTCTCATCCAAGACATCTGTCTCCCTGCTAATCTCCTCTCCCTCGGCTGGCACCTGAGACAGTGCCAGAGGGGAGGGGCCTGGAGAGGGAGGCCTGGCTGACTCCTCTTCCTCATGCTCGGAGCTTTCTTCCTCCGATGGGATAGGCTCAGAGGGCGGGGCCACAACAGGAATTAATATCAAACTTAAGAATGGAATTATTAATGAGTAGAATTTCATTCCAAAGATATGCTAAAATATGTACATTTTGAGTCTGTAAGATAGGGCTATGTACTGAATACACCATGCATTTTATTTATTTATTTGTTTATTTGTTTATATTTATATATCGCCCTTCTCCTGAAGGACTCGGGGCGGTGAACAGCCAACAGATAAAACACAAGAAATACAAAATTTAAAAACAGTATTAAAATCCAATTAAATTAATTTGGCCCACAATTAAAACACCCCTATATTAAGACTGATAATAAACAATTTAAGAATTAAAACAATTTAAAAGAGTTAGGCCAGCCCGGCTTGCTGGAATAAAAAAGTCTTTAGGGAACAGCGAAAGGTGCGAAGATCTGGGATCCGCTGTATCTCCGGGGGCAGCTCATTCCAGAGGGTAGGTGCCCCCACAGAGAAGGCTCTCCCCCTGGGGGATGCCAGTTGACATTGTTTGACTGATGGCACCCTGCGGAGCCCCCTCTCTGTGGGAGCGTACTGGTCGGTGGGAGGCTATCGGTGGCAGAAGGCGGTCTCGTAAATACCTGGGTCATTTTAACATGATAAATAAAATTAACATGCTAAATAAAATTAAATAAGATGGTAGAATGTGCAAAGCAAGAGACAAGGCTCAACTATTATATTTATTTCCAAAAGACCTTCTGGATTTCCGATTGTATTTGGGGTAGGGGGAATGGTAGTGACATTAACTCAATTGTTTTGTTTGAAACTGTGTCCAGAAAAAGAAATAATCTTAAAATGAAGGAATAAAAGGGTATATGCAACATTCTCTGGGTTCTAATTATCATGGGTAGAAATATTGGAACAAAATATAGGAATTCATTCAGATTCTGGCTCTGCTGTTAATAAGAGACTGAACAAAGACCAGGAATGATGCAAAGCACCTACGACTCAAGTGTTGCTCAAGTCACTGTTTAATATATATCTGCTGCCTGCAAAAAAGATTGGATATTGGTTTAATTAAGTTTTTATGTTTATATATCCTTGAGTGCCTTCTTTAATATTGAGTTTAGCGGTGTGTGAAAGAAAATAAATAAAGTATAAGTATTGATTTGGATGCTGGTGATACACATTTATTTGCTTTTTTAAATCAATTGGTGTATTGTTGACAGAAACTGTCAAATTAGTAACAATAATTGTAGTTATAGTTTATTTTTGTCTCATTTTGATGTTCATTCATGCTTCATGCAACTGATCAATGCCAGCCACTTTTTCTAATCATCACACAAAATGTTATATAATATTTGGAAGTATTTAAAGAATTCCATAATGTAATAATAACAGATTGAACACAAAACTAGGAGTTGCTGACTAATTGCTAATTAACAAATATCACTAATTAACAAATAGTGATACGAAGTCTAACTGTTGTGTACATATATTGTGTTCAGCACTACAAGCTAAGAACAGAGGCTTTTTTGTTTCGACAGTTAGGTGTCTGTAAATAACTAATCAATATTTCCCATTTGACATTTTTTTCTAACTGGTAGCTGTCACAATGCACTGCCATCCTATCTACTCTTGTATGTAGCATTGGGATGAAAAATACAATAAGGAACTGATACCAATGCTTATCAATTTCTAAGACCAAACACTCAGAGCATGTTAATTTTGATAAAACATGTAACATTTCAACAATACTGTAATGTATCCCACAGAAAGTTCCAGACAGGGTACATTATTCTAAACTCAAAATAAAACACTTTTAGTTTTATCATTTCAAGAACAAACATAGCAAACAACGCTTTGGCAAACTGAAGGGAGTAATATTAGCAATTTGCATTCTAGTAAATTAGGACTATCTACTCCTGACTGCAAAAACCTGGTCAACCATTATCTAATATCAAAGAGATGTAGCAATCCAGATTTAGTGGACATAAAAAAAAGAATATTTTATAAATAACAAAATCTTCTATGGCAATTATTTTGTGTATCTTTCTTCAAACTTTAGTACTCCTAACAATTAGTACTGTTTTAATGCCATATTTGTACCATAAGGACAAGAAAGCCAGTTTGGTGCAGTGGTTAAGGCACCAAACTAACAATGGAGGAGACTAAAAGTTCTAGACTAGCCGTGGACACAAAGCCAACTGGCTGACCTTGCGCAAGTATGTCCTCTCAGTCCTAGGAAGGAAGCAACTGTAAACCATTTCTGAGAAACCTGGCCAAGGAATCTTCAGAGATTTGTCCAGACAGTTGCCTGGAGTCAAGACTGAGTCAAAGCCATACATACATAAACACACAAAAAATCTTAGTTACGTAGATAATTTTTGATCTCATAATAAAACATTCATATCCTAGTCTTCAGTATCTTTTACTTGGTTCAGCTATCACATTAAGCCATCATGTAGCTTGTCTGTTTTTTATTTGTATGAAGTGTTAGTTCTATGGTTTATTATACAATACCTACAAAATCTTTGAAAGAATGATACAAAATCACCTCACTGTAGCTGTAGAACCCCTTCTGAAATGGCAGCAGGCTGGATTTCACCCTGAAAAATGTTGCACCACACAGATCCTGTATTTAACCCAATATATTAAAGATGGATTCCAAATGGGCAATTTTACAGGATCTCTATTCAAAGATCTTATGGATGCATACGATTCCATGTGCATCTGTAGAAGAATGAAGCAGAAAGTTTATGATATTACTAAATATTTTAAACTTACAAATATCATCAGGAATCTGCTTCAGAACCGTATGTTTTTTGTATAGTTTCACAGAAGGTAAAATAGATGTAGAAACAGCTTACCTCAGGGTACTATATTGGCTCCAACTCTTATTAATATTTACTCCAATGATTCACCACTCCCTGAAGGTACTAACAACTATATGTACACTGATGATCGAAATGGCTTTACAGGGAAAAACATTTGAGGAGGTTGAACAACGTTTAACTGAAGCCCTGGTAGAGCTCAATCGATACTATTGTGATAACCAGTTAATACCAAATTCCAGCAAAAATTCAGGTACATGCCTTCCATCTTTGCAATAATCAGGCTGCTTAGAAGCTGCATATTATATGAAAAGGGACATTATTGGAGCATTGCTACAACCCTATATATTTAGGAATCACTCTAGATAGGGCCCTAACATATAAGTAGCACTGTACCAAGTGTCAGTCTGCGATGCTATCTCAAAATTAAATGAATTTCCAAACTGCCAATCTTTAAGGAAATCTTTCTTTAATTGAGCACCAAGACACTAAACTGAAGATCAGTGGACAAAATAACATCCTCAGAAATTAATGAGCTCTACCTGGGATACCAAACCAAGGGTCCGTAAAACAACAGCTCTAATTCTTTCTACTCAGTAGGCAGATTTTTTATTTTTATTTTTTTATTTATCTTAAATTTGTATACCGCCCTACTCCCGAAGGACTCAGGGCGGTGAACAGCCATGGAATAAAACATATAAATACAAAATTTAAAATAGATTAAAACGAAATTAAATAATTTGGCTGAACAGATTAAAACACCAATAATTTAAAACCAAATTTAAAATTTCCATTTAAAAAGGGGAAAAAACTTAGGTCAGGCCGGCTTGGTGAAATAGAAAGGTCTTAAGCGCGCGGCGGAAGGTATGCAGATCCGGGATCCTCCGTATCTCCGGGGGGAGCTCGTTCCAGATCGTAGGTGCCCCCACAGAGAAGGCTCTCCCCCTGGGGGCCGCCAGTCGACATTGTTTGGCCGACGGCACCCGGAGGAGCCCCTCTCTATGGGAGCGTACTGGTCGGTGGGAGGCTATTGGTGGTAGCAGGCGGTCCCGTAAATAACCAGGTCCTAAGCCATGGAGCGCTCTAAAGGTGATAACCAAAACCTTGAAGCGCACTCGGAAGACCACCGGGAGCCAGTGCAGCTCGCGCAGGAGAGGTGTTACATGGGAGCGCCACGTCGCTCCCATCACCACCCGCGCGGCCGCACTCTGCGCCAGTTGGAGCCTCCGAGTGCACCTCAAGGGGAGCCCCATGTAGAGAGCGTTACAATAGTCCAAACGGGAGGTGACGAGGGCATGAGTGACGGTGCGTAACGAGTCCCGATCCAGAAAGGGACGCAACTGGCGGATCAGGCGAACCTGATGAAAAATCCTCCCGGTCACGGCCGTCAAGTGCTCTTCTAAAGACAGCCATGAATCCAGGAGGACGCCCAAGTTGCGAGCCCTCTCCGTGGGGGCCAATGATTCGCCCCCAATAGTCAGCGATGGCACCAGCTGACTATATCGGGACGTCGGAAACCACAGCCACTCGGTCTTGGATGGGTTGAGCCTGAGCCTGTTCCTCCCCATCCAGATCCGTACGGCCTCCAGGCACCGGGACATCACTTCAAGGGCATCGTTGGGGTGGTCTGGGGTGGAGATGTACAGCTGGGTGTCGTCAGCGTACTGATGGTATTCCACCCCGAAACCACGGATGATCTCACCCAGCGGCTTCACATAAATGTTGAACAAAAGGGGCGAGAGAACCGACCCTTGTGGCACCCCACATATAAGGGGCCTCGGGGTCGACCTCTGCCCCCCTGTCAACACAGACTGCGACCGGTCGGAGAGAAAGGAGGAGAACCATCGTAATACGGTGCCTCCCACCCCCAACTCTTCCAACCGGTGCAGCATGATACCATGGTCGATGGTATCAAAAGCCGCCGAGAGGTCTAACAGGACCAGGACAGAGGAGCACCCCCTGTCCCGAGCCCTCCAGAGATCATCCACCAACGCGACCAATGCCGTTTCCGTGCTGTACCCAGGCCTGAAGCCCGACTGGAACGGATCTAGATACGTCGTTTCATCCAGGTACTGGGGAAGCTGTCGTGCAACCAGATTGGATAATCTGGTTTAAATAAGCACCCCCTCTATGGCCTACAACTAGCCCTTCGAGATTAACATCCAGGAAAAGCTTCCTTTGGTCAACAGAAGACTTTGAAGAATTTGAAAGCAGAGTGGAACTATGGAAAGCTACAAAGACCACCAGATGGAACCAGCAATGGAGCTGATGCCTGGGTCTGAAGTATGGAAATCATTGAATAGACTTGCATGGGTACAACAAGATCCAGAGACACTCCAAACAAATAGGCTACCCAAGCTTCTGCCTTTTGCAATTGTGACATGCAGACAACAACACATATATATACTTGTCCTGTGTGTCCTGATCAGTGTATACTTGAAGACTTCATGGCAGCACAACAGAATGCAATTAATGTTGCTAGTTTCTGGGCAAGAACTGTTTAACTTGTACATATTTTAATTTTGTGTTTTATATTTTAAATTTTATGTTGTACAGTATGCCTTATTTTAATTGTGATGCTTCTGATATGAATAAACAAACAAGGTTCACCATATGTTAATATACTTATAGTAACTGGGTATATTAAATAAACTGTGCTTTATGACTTAGTGTGAAAAGAAAGTCAATTACAAATGTCAATGAGAATGATATGGAAAAGATTATATATTTGTGGTGTCATTTAGCAAATAGATTTTTGTTTTTTGTTTTTATAAATAAATAATATCCAAAAGTGTATCTGATTTTTTCCCACATAGTTTTACTACTAGAAATTATTACTTTACAAATTTCTGTTTGCCCTTCAAGGACCATTGCAACAAATTACAAATCTTATTTCTATTTAAGCAATCTTACAACTACAGTCATAACATTATTTAATAAAGTCACGGCAATTAATACTTTGATGAAGAAATTCCTGACTTGGCATCTTGAGAGACTATGAACTAGTGTATTATTTAACATTATAGTTAGTGGAGCATGAAACAGAAGATCAAGAAAAAGACGTGTTACTACATCTGACATATTATTTCGAATTAATTATCTTTAAAATGTCCTTAGTAGGAAATTCCAGTATAGTATGTGAAAGTACTATTCATCAAGTTACCATCACATTATGAACCTTCAATAAGTGATTTCAAATTTCCTCTGGCAGATTTTAAATAGAAATTCTAGTCTTTTTGAAAAGACAAAGGAACAGATAAAAGTATATGCCCAGTTATTAAGAGTAAGTACCTTTAAACAGTCAAAATTGCTTATGATTAAATATACAAACTATTGTTTGAGAAAAGTATCAATATTACAGGTGGCTTACAATATGTAAGCCACCAAATGAGAAAGAAGGACTCACTGGAGAGGAGCCTAATGCTGATAAAATTGAGGGCATAAGAAGGGGACGACAGAAAACGAATAGCTCCATCCAGTAGCTGGATGGAGTCACTGAAGCAGTAGGCGTGAGCTTAAATGGACTCCAGAAGATGGTAGAGCACAAAAAGGCATGGAGGAACATTGTCCATGGGGTCACAATGGGTCAGATACGACTTTGCAACTAACAAAAAAAAAAAAAAAAGGCAAAGGAGATACTTTGAAAATGAAACACAAGTAAAGAGCCTCATTTTTAATCATGAAGGCTGCGGTAACTTTTACAAGACTTGCATGCCTGATTCAAATGCTGTTCCTAATTGTGTCTCTACTTGCATGGCTTTGTTTTGGTGGCAGATGTATTCTCTATGCATGCAAGCTGGGGTTATATTTTAAAGGAATCACATTACCTTGCAAAAGAAAGTTGTTTCATTATTTCAAAGGAAGATGATTTTTGTGGAAAAGGTTTTTAAGTTTAACACTTACTGGTTTAATGAAAATATCCATGCAGTTTTCCTGGCATCAATTTGGAAGTAGTTTGCTACTGCATTCTACCATATTTTTTTCCACTACTTCTCAGCCTGATCCACAGCCACAGCTCTCCATGGTTTGTGAGTAATATGTATTGAAAATGACAATTGTATTGTGGTGCTGTTATATAGCCTCCTCTCCTTTTTACATGTGTTGGAATGTTGCATGTATATAGAAGTAAAATTTGCTCCCCAGTGTTGCAATACCTCTGGTATTGCAGAGGTATCCATCCATATACCAAGTAGGCCTAACACTGCTTATATTATAAGCCAGGTGCCATCATCTTCAACATATTGTTCTAATTAATAGCTTGAAGTATGAAAATATATGTCGCCAAGCTCTTATTCTGAATATCAGGGCTGTCAAACTCCCAGCCCATGGGCCGGATGCATCACGTGCTGGTCATGCCCATGCCCGGTTTAGCGAAGGGGGGGGGAAGTCCCGATACGTCATGTGATGCCATTGTGGTGATGACGTGAGTTTGACATAGTCGTAGTTGCTGTTATTAATATTTTATTATATTAGTTTGGGGCCCTGGAAACCCACAAAATGATGCATAAGACACACAAAGAAAATTAAAGGAAAAAAAATCACCAACTGCTGGAAAAGCTGTCATTATTAATCACCCACACAGAACCTTGAATAATGTTTGTATGCTTCATGAAGTCCAGCATTCATCACATCCTACTCCACATCTTTCTCTTCCTCCCTCCTTCTCCCAAAGTTATTAATATATTGACCATTGCATGAAAGCAAAGTTTTAATAATTTAATTCTAGTGGACATCCATATATGTGCAGCTTAGATGCAGCCACTAGTAATTGTTATTGAACAGCTATTGTTCAAGAAAGGAGTTTTGGTCTGTGTGAAAGACATGTTAATTTCTATGCTCTCAGATATATCAGCTTCAACAGCAATGATTCAATAGCCCAGGAAATTGATATTCCTTTCAAACCTCAGCTAATAAAGCAACTACAGAAGCTGGGGTATTAATCTGTCTCACAGCCAATAACAACATTGCAGAACAAGAACATTGCCTGGCAACCAGACAGGAGGACATTTTGCCATAGCTGACTCGCCAAGTGATCTGGATTTGTTGCTCATCATAAAGAATGTTCTCCATATTCCTACATCATGTACAAAGAAATCTTGTGCAAGATAAAAGGGAAAACAATACTTCCACATCAAATCAGGTAAAGATGGCCTAGAACTGCCTTGGTGGTTGGCCAGCAAAAAATGGAAGTAACATTGTGTGGATATTTCCTTTAAAAATGATTAGTAAGCATCCTCATGCCGGACATGGGTACATGACTAAAAATCACAGCAAATTAATAGTCTTTACTAACTAATAAAGAAAAAATGGAATTATATCTCTTTCCCCACCCCCCAAAAAAAACCCACCCCAGAATTTAGGAGCTGACAACTGACATTTTTAATGCTCTACAAATACCATGGCACCATAAAATAATAATAACTGTGCAGAGGACTTGTCTTCTCAAAATTGAGAGTTTGAAGTTGGCTATGGTGTTTCAGTTTAAAACTGATATTTTCTCTCTTACTATAAAATTCACAAGTAAAAAATACAATGTGCATGAATGAAGTGCCCTGCGGTGAGAGAATCACAAATCTGCTCAACTAAAATTAGCCCAGCAGGTTTGCTGTTGATTTGTCCCCTTCCATCCTGTTGCTGAGTACTGATTCCATAGATATTTGGCTATTGGTGAACCCTTGAGAAAATCACTCACTTCATCTACTCAGTCTATTTCTCTTTATTTGGGAGGTGGGGAAATCTATCCCAAGAGACTAACACTTCAATGAAAGCTTTCACAATTGCTGCCATCTTTGATCACCTGGATTACTGCACATTGTAATCAGAACTCAGAATGTCAACTATCAGAATTTAGCCACCAGAAACCATACAGTAAACAATAAGAAATTCAGCTAAACCAATGGGTAGTTTAATTGCAGCTTGACTCCTCAACTTCAACAGTCAGGAGAATTATTAGCGGATGACAGAAATAATGGATCAAGAAATTGAATTAGAACCAGAAGTTTTCTTACTAGGCATGATAAAAAGGAATATTAGAAAAGACATAAAATACTTGACACTACGCATAATTACGGCGGCCAGATTGGCTATAGCACAATTGTGGAAAACAGATCATATGCCAACAGATCAGGAAGTAATACAAAAAATTTATACATGCGCAGAAATGGATAAATTAACTCTAGAATTAAAAGATAAGGAAGACTCAAAGTATTTTATAGTATGGAATAGATAGTATAAGTGGATAAACCAAAGGAAAAAGGGTAAAGATAAGAATTAGAGGAAATGCAAAAAAAAAAAAAAAGCACCGTCAGATAGATAGAAAAGGTAAATAAGTCACTGTAGATTTGTATATATGTGTTTATATAATCATATGTACTTAGTTTGTTAGTGTAATTATGGATTGAAAATGTAAATTTTAAGAGAGAGAAAATTTGTATATTCTCTCTTTTCATTTTTGTTAATATTTTTAAATTCAATAAAGTTTGTTTTTAAACTTAAGTGAGGCTAGCACCTCAGTTTAGCTTCATAGCTGAGGTATTGTAAGAGGTAACAATGGGGACAGCTATGGAGACAGCGCAGTTTATGCTGATGTATTATCCTCTTGTCTCAACCATAAGGACACTGATGTGGTGGAGAAAAGAGGTTAATCTAAAGACCTTGAGAAATAAGCAGCATTATATACAAACCAGCAATCCTTGTGGTAGGAAAGAAAGGTCAGAGCATAGAGGCTTCCTTTGTATTCCCCTGCCCCCCGAAACTTGGCATGTTTCACAATTTGGAAAGGAACTGTTACACTTGAGAACTTCATATGCTACTGCCAAAACACTAACATTATAGCTATTTGTTCATGTCCTTGTTACAAGTAGTTACAAGATTCAGAAAGCAAAATAAAATTCTACCTCACATGCTTGTGAACAGAATTGAATCAATATCAGATCCCAGCTGACAGAATTCCACAATTATTCTTTTTCTTTTGTACATTACTACTGGCATTTTACATTTTTAAAGATGTGTGCAGATACTATATAATCACGAAGATGTGATTTTCATAAATCCTAAAAGAAAAAAAATGTGCTTAAAGATTCTGAGAATGGTCATGCAACTACTGCATGGAAACCAGAGGGAAAACTCACAAACTAAATGTAAAGTCTCAAAGCACTTATTAAAATAATTTCTCTCATGGCAAGTGACTGATTTTGGGTCTTACTATCTTAAGTCTGTCAGTACACTACACATGTCTTCTAATTGGTGGGGCATGGGCAAAAATACATTAGCTTGCAATCTGATCTCTTGTTTAGATATCTTATCTAGCAGAAAATAGGGTGAGCAGACTTGGAGTAAAATTGGGCTTTGGTTGCACTTGTAGTCAAAAGAAATAGTCTTTACTATTAAAAAGGAATGGCTACACATTTAAGGTACAGTTAAGGCTGGAAACCTAGTCTAATTCTTCTTGTTCTAAAAAAGCATTAATGGTAGCCCTCTATTAACAATGGTATTTAGGATTGACATTTGTTGCTGAGTGATGTGGTTGTAAACTGCAACATCACATAAGTGCACTGTTTAGCAATACCAATCTTCGCATGCCCCATTGCCCTCGTTAAATGAGAACTGCCTCACAATTTCCTTTGGCTTCCAACAAGCAAAGTCATGGGGAAGCCAGGAAGACATTGCAAGACCCAGGTGATTCACAAGCAAACTGGTAGGTAGGTAAGTGGCTGCTGCCAGGCCAAGTAGAATGTGTGAGTGGCCAGTGAGGCATAGTGTAAGGAGGCTAGGAATGGCTGTTGCGTGTGCATGAGGGGCTAGCACAGCATGACTATGGCAGGACTTGGGATGGCTGCTGCAGGATGTATGAGAGTGCATGAGGGACCAGTGAGTCATGATGCCAGGACAGAGGGTAAGACCTTCCCTGCTGGCTTTCCCCTTGGCATCCCTTGTGGGAACCTGGTAAGGTGCAAACTGCAATCATGTGACCAATGGCTGGAATTTCAAGGACCAGTTATAAATATCACTTGTCATTATAACTTTGAACAATTGCTGAACAAGTGGTTTTTGGCAAAGAACTAACTATGTATGAAAACCCAAGGGGCAGCAGACCTCAATGTTTATGGGCCCATCTTGTGATGATTATGGCATGTAGACCTTGTCTGTGTCCCCCCCCCCCCAATTTCATTAATTTAATTACAGGACTTCTATGGCCATCTATCTCACATGACAACTCTAGGCAGCTCACAATAGTCTATTAAAAATAGTTAAAAACAAAGTACTATTGCTACTAACAACTGCTTATTTCTTTTCTGCACATTACCTAGGGGTGCTAACTAGAAAAGGACAGACTGGTAGGTGTGCATGCTTTGTAAGTCTTGATCCATTTTTCAGGAGTACAACAGAACTTTTAGTGGCCCTTTTAATAATTTCTCTCTTGGTAGTGTAGCATTACTGGCTAATCATGCCAAGCAGGACTTTTAGTCTTTACCCAGTTATGCTTCAACTTAGGACGACAAAATGATAGTGATTTGGGTCCTTATGCCTAGATTTGGGAGGTGAAATAGATTGGATCCCATCCGCCAGTCAGTGCCTTTTATAGAGACAACACAACACTTTATACATGAGTTTCCAGAATACTGAAACACTGAGGTTGGCAAGTTTGTGGCTCAGCGTGACACATCAAGCCAGCCAATTTGGGAAGTTCACGAATTAATGTGTAGAGCAAAACTAGGCAAGTGCATTAATTCAGTAGATCATTGTTTCAGTTCATCATAAGTATGAAGTTGAGTGACTTTTTTTTTTAACATCAAGGATTAGGCAAATTATGGCTGCATCTTCTGATTGCTCCTCAATGGCTGGCTATATCTGCTTGCATAGGATGGGTTTAATGTAGAATCCCTACAGAAAGCAAAACAAGTCTTCTTTTGGAGGAACAGCATCACCTCCATTCAGTCACTCATCAGTCTCTTTCTCTGGCCAAGTTTTTGTTAACACAAAATAACCCAGCCTTCTTTGAGTGCCTGAAGCACGTGATCCTCTACGACGTTTATGTGATTAAAAGAAAGTTTGTTGTTCTCTGGAAATTCGGCTAAAGGGTTAACTATCATTTCCTTATTTTTTTTTAAAAAATGGGCACGCCCTTACAATAAAAGAACTTGAAGAGGGATGAGAGAAAAGAGCCGATAATAGGACCGAGTAAAAAGATGAGGAAAAGGAAATTATCGCTGAATTTAGTATCGGGGGGGGGGGGGAGGGGGAATAGGGTAATCTTGTACAAACTAATCGCAGAGGGATGTTATTTATCAAACAAATAAAATTTCCTAATATATCTGTTTAAAAGGAAACTGCTCATCACCTCTTTCGCTATCCATTCGCGCAGTGCTACTTTTACATAAAGTTTCAATTATTCATTATCCCAGTCGAGCTGTGTACAGGACCGCACTCTAAAACGTAATGAAGAGAAACAACGGCGAGATGGGAGGAGCCGAAATTCCCATTGCAGGGCCGGCCAGGTTTGGTTGAGGCCGCGACGCCGTGGGCGCGCCTTCCGCTCAGCAGGCGTAGGGCCGGCCCGAAAACGCACTGCTCTTCCCCGGGGTTGTTGCTGCTTGTTTGGGCGTCGCGTCACGTCACGGCTGCGTTTACTCAGCGGCGGCCTCCTAGCCCTCCTCCTTTTCCTCCTGGGTCCGCTCAGGCCTGGCGCTCGCTCTAGTTCTCTCAGCCTTCCCTCGCCAGCGCCCCTTCTTCTTCTTCGTCGTCGTCGTCACTCCCTTAGGCCGGCAGGGAGGGAAGCCGAAGCTGGGAAAGGGCCATGACCGTGGAGCAGAATGTGCTGCAGCAGAGCAATTCCCAGAAGGTAAGGGAAGAGCCGGCCGGGAAGGAGGAAAGCGACGGGGCGGAGAGACCCTCCTCCCCGTTTCGTTGAGGCCGCCGCCGCGGCCCCTTTAGCTGCGCGAGGGCCTCGCGTTCTGGAGCCTCCACCGAGGCGGGTCTGCGAACCGTCCCTTTTTTCCTTCTTCCTCCGTGACCTTTGCGTATGGCGGGGAAGTTGTTGTGGAATGGGGTTGTTCTTTCCCACCTGGTTAGCGAAGGGAAGGAACTCTGCTTTGGGAGTTCCCTTCAATAGTGGTTACTTTTCCCCCCCCCATTCCTTTCCTTCCTTACCCTTTGGGTGCTGTAAAGCTCTTCTTGTCCCTCATTTGTTTCGTTTCCCCACTCCCACCGTGCCTTGTCAGAAGCGCCTAAGGGGGTCTGCCAGTGCATTGACTCGTTAAGCATTTCTGTCCCACCTTTTTGCTCGCTATGTCATCTCCTGTCTCCAAAGTGACACTGTTTCTAAACAGAAGAATTGAGAAGTTCATCCACATTCTTCACTAATTCTTGTATCCTGAGACATCCCTCCTGCAAAGTTTTTAACACTTAACAGACACCTGGTAAACATTGACAGAGAGATGTATTTAAAGTTTGGGCTCTGAAAGGGACCAGTAATGTGTTATGTTGAGAGAAGATTGTATTAATGATACTTTTTCTGTTTGTTTCGTAACTGGAGGATCAAATGGTTAGATGAAAATGGGTTAGAATCAGGATTCTAATCAGGCATTTGCTAAAAGTGCAGAGTTTAAGATGAGGCTTGTTAAGTAGTAAAGAATGGCCTAATTAATAAAGGGAGACCAAGTTTGATGTAATGGTTAAAGCACCAAGCTAGAAAGCAGGAAACAGTTCTAGTTCTGTCTTGGGCATGAAACTGGCTGGATGACCTTGGGCCAATCACTTTTTCTCAGCCCTAAGAAGAAGGCAATGGCAAACCACTTCTGAGAAATTGCCAAAAAAAAACAAAACAAAACTGCAGGGAGTTGTCCAAACAATCTTCAAGAATCTGACATGATTGAATAAAAGAAAAAATATCAGTTGCATTTTGGTGGGTTCTGTTAGTGTGTTTATAAACAGGATCAAAGGTATTGGAAACAAAATGTTATCAAACACAATGGTCCATGTTCAAGAATAACTCTTTGTGATTGACAAGAATTTGTGGATGTAAATAAAGGTAAAGGCCTACCTTTGCAAGTTATTTTTCAGAGATGTAGGACAGTTTATATAGTTTGGTTTCTACTTAAACTGTCTTATAAAATCCTTGTGAAGTAGATCAGGTTTAAAAAGAGTGGCTCTCCCAAGCTAACTGCAGTTGAACATAGATTTGAATCTAACTTTATTAAAACTTGGTAATTGTGTGCTTTACTGTTCTTAATATAATAGGAAATAATGCATTGTACTATGTATGTATGGTTAGAAAACTATCGGAATTTGGATTTGTTGCGCAGTGGTTAGAATGCAGCATTGCAGGCTAATTCTGCTGACTGTCAGCAGTCTGATCCTGACCAGTTCAAAGTTGACTCAGCCTCTATCTTTCCAAGGTTGGTAAAATGAGGACCCAGATTGTTTGGGGCAATATGCTGACTCTGTAAACCACTTAGAGCTGCAAAGCACTAAGGAACGGTATATAAATCCTATTTCTATAAGGACAGTGTTATAATCATATATGATCGTTTGGTAATGGTATGAATCGCTATAAATTGGAACTTAGTTGAACCATTATATGTTATGGTGATCAATAAAATGGGTACTATTTTTTGAAGTAATGTGAAAAATATAGGGAAGTTCATGATCCAGCTTGCTTTATAAACTGTATTCCTACACTATACATTATTCTACTAACAGTGCATTTCCCTTATATTTACTTCTGCTGTCACAATTCTTTATGCCCTATATCCTTAATTTATCCTTAATTCTAAAAATTGCACATAAAAATGTTTACATTGAAAGAACACAAGTTTAGAAATATATTTTTCAAAAATTTAATAATCTGATCAAAATCTTTTATAGTGTTCACAATTATTGTAGATAAAATTTAATTATCCATTTTTGGCTCTTTTGCATCAATGATTATATCGCATAGGACCTGGTTATCAGTTACAGCTATCTAATATCTCACTGAAATGTACTGGTGCAGCCTTCATTGTTTAGCTTTGAATGAAATTCTGTATCTGAAAGAAAGTTGAAAGGCAGCAGCAGAATTTTACAATCTCTTCCCTAAGCATGAGGAAAGGCTTAGATGTAAATCATCTTGAAAAAGGTGTGGTAGCTATGATCCCATTGGAGGATACAACTTGAATGGTATGCATTCCTCTCTGCCCCACCCTCCAATTTTTGCTTCCGAATATTATACAGGTACTCCTCTACTTATGACCACAATTGAGCCCAAAATTTATGTTGTTAAGTGAGGTACTGTATTTGTTAAATGAGTTTTGCCCCACTTTACGACCTTTCTTGCCACAGTTGTTAAGTGAATCACTACAGTTGATAAGTTGCCATATTTTTCGGAGTATAAGACACTCTGGACTATAAGACACATCTACCTTTTTTGGTGAGGAAAACAAGAAAAAGAAATCTGCCTCTGCCTCCCAGCAATTTTGCCTTGTTGCAGCAAACAGCAAATAGCTTGCTTTACTTTCATTTCGTTTTCAGCAGAGCTTGATTAGCACAAGAAAAAAAAATCTGCTCCCAGCAATTTACCTCCTTGCAAGCAAGCAGCAGAGGTCTGAGCAAAACAGCTGAGAGTCTGGAGGCCGATCCAAGGGACAATCAACTTGTGCTAATTAGGCAATGCTGAATCTGAAACGAGCTATTTCTTCTTGCTGCAAGAAAGTAAACTGCTACAAGGAGGTAAACTGCTGGGAGGCAGCAGCCAAAGAGCAGGGGCCAGTGGGTGGCCAGGGCTACATTCGGTGTATAAGACACACCTAAATTTTCACCCCCTTTTAGGGGGGAAAAGGTGTGTCTTATACTCCGAAAAATACTGTAGTAATCCAATTGTTATATGAATCTGACTTCCCCATTGACTTTGCTATTCAAAAGGTTGCAAAAGGTATTCCTACATGACCTTGAGACACAACAATGGTCATAAGTATGAACCAGTTGCCAAGCATCTGAATTTTGCTCACATGACCACGGGCATGCTACAAAGGTGTTGACTGTGAAAGATGGTCATAAGTTATTGTTTTCAGTGCTGTTGTAACTCACGAAATGAACTGTTGTAAATCAAGGACTACCTGTATAGCAATGGGCAACTGTTGTATGTCCATATTTGGTGCTTCAAGTCATGGAGCTCTGCTTCTCTGCTTCTATCTCATACCCATAAGGCAGGTACTGGTCTTGCAGTGAGATTTACAGTAGTAAAACCAGGGAGAAGTTTTAATGTTTCTTCCCATGCGTGTTTAAATGACACACTGCAGTCCACACACAACAGAAGCTTGGTGTGATCTTGATATCACTTTTGATAATAGAGTATATTAGCATATAGTTGGCAAAAAGTTTCCATAATTATACTGGGCCACAAAATTGAAAATGCTTTTTTCATACACACACAGAACAGGTAAAAGAATAGGAATAGCAGCTATCACTGTATCACAGCCAGGAGTCAACAGGTACCTAGGTATTGGGATAGTGCCTTGTTACAGGTACATATTGGTGGGACTGCAGAAATTAACACTGGATTCTTACCAGTGCCATCCCACTGTTTCTTTCCAAGTGGTGCAAATAGATCCATTAATGGCAGCTCAGATTTAAAACATTCAGAAGGCTTCAAAATCTTGATATGTTTAGAAAAGGTAGCCAGGGATTTCTTAGCATTCTAAATGTTTAATGGTTGAGATGGCCGTTTGTTTTTCCTTGGAAAATCTATTTGGATTAGGGGCTTTTAGGTGGACATCTCCTCTCCCCCCAAACATTTGGAAATCTAAAGGAGACTCACATGAGTCATCCTGAAAATTGTCAGCAATCATTCCTCTCTCCATTGAATGTGTGCAAGGTAGAACCATTTCTGTTGATTCCTTTGGACTGCCTCATGAATTAACGGTAGACTCCCAGTGAGCCTTATTCTCTAAGCATTTGGCTCATATACCTCCAACCACAGCATCCACATACTTCCTTTTCCATTTCAGAAATTGCAGCCAGCACATTGGTGCTGGTATTGAGAGCTAGGATCATTGCAAGTGGCATTTCTCTCCTGTATGTTACTATTTTTTTATTTTATTTTTTTTGCAGATGCTTCTATGTCACAAGCTAGAAGCACTGTAGCATGAATTAAGAATTGTGTGGCCAAGCATATCACACTCCACACAAAAGAGAAGATGTGGAAGCCTAGTTGTTTTATCTTGTGCCAGGATGGATAAAAAGGGATGACTTTTTTTTAAAAAAATAAAAATATCGGATTATTTTTATTTAAATAGGATTTTTTTAAAAATTTTTATCAAATTTATTTTAATAAAATGCTTTTGGAGTAAAAATCTTATCTAAAGATAGTTTTCTATTTCAGATACATTAATAATTTAGTTTATTCAGCATGAAATGGAGCTCAATTATGTAGCATGAGGCTGTATATTCTGCAATATTGGGACTGTCAGTCAACAGCAGGTCAGAGGAAGAGCTGCTCTTTAAAAATTATGATTTAAATCGAGTTGATTTAAATCAAGTCTGTTTACTAGTGATTTAAATCATGATTTAAATCAACTTGATTTAAATCAAATCTACCTTGTCTTGTGTGTAATTCTCCTAGTAAATTAATTGCCATCTATTCACTATTGCATGTTGTTATGGTGGTGATCAGGGTGAATTTGATTTAAATCAAGTCGATTAAACACAATGCACGGAGGCCAAAAACATGACACACGGAGGCCAAAAATGCAAGGCACGGAGGCGGTGATGTGCTGTGGCAATCCCTGCAGCCTGGAACAATTTAAAACAGCGCTCAGAGGCTGAAAACGCAATGCACGGAGGCCGAAAATGGCCGAAGGGTGGGGGCCGGTGGATGGGCGGGGCTACATTCGGTGTATAAGACCCACCCAAATTTTCATCCTCTTTTGGTGGGGGGGAAGTGTGTCTTATAAATAAAAAAAATCCAATTTAAATTTTTTAAAAATCTGATTTTTTATTTTTTAAAAAAACATCAATTTTTATCCATCCTGGTGGTGATGTATTGGCTTTTCTTAATGCCTACTTCACATTCCCCCATAGTTTCCCTTGGGGGAATGGGAATATGAATGCATGCATGTATCTATGTGTGTGTGTGTGTAGTGTGTGTGTGTGTAGTGTGTAGTGTGTATGTGTGTGTATTTGATTGTGCTTTCTTCCATGAAATATTCAGTAGCATATATTAGCAGTAGCTTATTAGTGCTATAGATACTAGCACTATCAACACCACACCTAGGAACAGAAAAACCCTTTGCCTACAAACTTTTATAAAGTCCAGAATTGGACTCCTGCTGGCTTCATTGCCAGGCTTATAAATTCAAACATTATCGTGGATGAGTTTACCATTTGATGGTCTCTAGTCAGTCTGGAAAGGAGGCAAGAAAACAATTCTAGTTGTAGGTGTGCTAGTATATAGAGGAGCTGGATAGAGAGGTACTCGGGATCCACATCATATCCTGAAGTTCTTTACATTGATGGCTGACATTTTGGTTGTCATTGTAACAATTTGAACCTAGTATGATTTTTTAAAAAATTGTTGAGCAAAGCAGCATAACCATGGCAGCAGGCTGATGGTTGATGGCTATTTGAGATCCTTAATATCTTCTTATATCAGAGAGAGGTGTTGAGATGTATTGGGGATGATATGAGGGTGGTTGTAGAGACAGAACCTGTGCACTGTGCTCCAGAAAAACTCTTTGTCTCAGCTGTTCGGGTACCTTGTTGACAGAGTTGTAGAACATAACCTGAGGTTGGCTAAGGAGATAGGAATGATTGTCTATCCATGAGCATCATTGCCAATGTATAAGAAAGACATCAGCATCAGCTGCGGTGGCGCAGTGGATAAAATGCAGTATTGCAGGCTACTTCTGACCTCTGGCTACCTGCAATTTGGCAGATCTCACCAGGCTTAAGGCTGACTCAGCCTTCAATCCTTCCGAGGTTGGTAAAATGAGGACCCAGATTGTTGGGGGCAATATGCTGACTCTGTAAACCGCTTAGAGAGGTCTGTAAAGTGGTATATAAGTCCAAGTGCTATTGCTATGTCATGACATTAAGAGTCATAAAGTTGTTAGCTGTGCTATGTGTTCTTCTGATCCTTCTTGCTGCTGTTCATGACATGGACTATGTTGCCTAAATGGCAACAGTGGAAGAATTACTGCAAAATGGTAATTATGGTGCTCAATAATGATAGCAGATTTTAACTGTGTTCTTTTGGTAATAATGATCAAGAGATTCCACTATTTTCATACTACAGGGCTGCTGCTACTTCCTTGTATATAGCATTGCTAACTATAATGCTGAAGACATATGCACAAAGTCCTGCATGTGTGTTGTGATAGAGCATATGGAAGGAACTTTGAATAAGTTCATGGCAGAAGCAGAGAATGCCTCAGGCTTGGCTGTTCTAAACCCTGGAGCTACATGCCATTGTTTTTATCAATTCAGTGTTTTAGCTTTGTTGTTTTCTCAGTCTCCCAGTAGTTCATCTAATCTCAGCAAGTGCTCCAGTTGTAAGAGGGGACGCATTAGTGATATCAGTAGTTGGTAATTTAGAAGCATCAACTACCTACTATACTGAATGTTGTACCCACAGCAAACTTGGGCACCTCATCTGATTTCTGGTCACTGGGATTTGCTTACAGTGGCATTGGTCAGGCTCATTCAATAACTATTCCATCATCTGTGCATAACATGCACTGAGTGTAGAAAAGAGGATGATTGGAAAACTAGCACAATTATGTATTCTTAGGATGAGCAACATAGCATGTCCTTGGTTGATCTTCAGAAAGTCCTCAACCATTTCAAGCTGAAACAACTGATGAGCGCTGCTTCCTCACCTAAATGGAGATTTGTAATGTCCTTGCTGCCTCTGGTGATTTCATTAAGCAGTGTAGTAATGATCTGTAACTTGTTTGCTCAACACTCTCTGGCTATGCACTTATAGGAACAGTGAGTAAGGCAAAGGAAAAGAAGGTTTGTTCAGTTATAGTTGTTAAGTAGAGCACCAGGTTGGGGGGGAAGGACCAGGTCTCCTGGGCATGCTAGGCCAAGAAGACCCAGACCTTTACCACACCCCAGAGGCTTGGGCTCTTTTCCAACCCTATTGGGGAGAATGATTGCAAGAATAATGGTATTCTCCATTGTGGGTGGAGACAGCAGCCAGGACGGGTGTGGTCATCTGTTAGGCCAATAGACTGAGCCCATCAAATTTGCTAAGTCCCGCCCTTGTTACCGGGCAAACCCAGCTTTTGGCTCAGTCTGTCAGCCTAGACAGGCGTGTGGGACTGATCCTCTTGAACCCTTTCTCCTTTCCTGGCTACTACTTCTCTGCTTTTCACTAATTACTGCTCTGGTTTGACTCGGATTGTTTATTGGATCTCTTTTGGACTTCGTTTTCAACTTTCAGTAAGCTTATTCCCCAGTAACTGAATTTACTGGTTGCTGGGGGGGAGGAGATTCCTCTGCGCCCCTTCCCTTGCGTTGGGGGGAACCCCTGGGAGCATTGTGGAGTGATCGCGCTCCCCTTTTACCATCACAGCTGGCCGTTTTGGGTCTTGGGAGCATTCCTGGTGTCTGTGGAGCTTCGCGCCCCTGTTTCAAACCTCCCAGCGGCCATTTTGAATTTTAAAAAGCTTTGTTTTTTTCTGCTCGCCGTTTGCCCTATTGACAGCTGCTTCGTGGAGTTTTAACGCTCCCAACGGCGTTGAGGGAACTTGCAGCCCTTCCCTGTGACCACTGCCACCCTTAGTGGCCGATCCTGCCTTGCAGTCTCCTCTAACGGCGCAAATCAGCTGGTGGAGCCCATTGGCTTAGGCGCCTCTCCCCGCAGCGCCGCTTGTGCAGCTGGGAAGGTTTTTGGCACGAACGTGTGTTAAGAGCCTGAACGGAGCTGCGCACCATTCCCTGCTGCCATAGGAATTTTTACTGTTATTTGTTGACTTGCCTGGCCTTAATTTCTGTAATCATTGCTGCTGGAGCTTTGCGCCCCCCCCTACCTTTACGTTTGGTTGGTGGACTGCTCGTGCCTGGGCTAAGGAAATGTTTTTTAGTGGGGTCTCGCGCCCCCTCCTTCTTTCAACCTCAATTGCGGGCCATTCCTGGTACATCTCTGCGCACCTCTGTTTCGCCCAGGTTATTTCTAACCATTACATGTGGAGTGTCTGCGCTCCCTGGTGTGATATTTGGGGCTGAGCCACATTCATTACTGCCCCTACCTTTGGCCTGTGCCCTCTCGTGCCTAATTTGCAACAACTATCTGACAGTTCGCCTTACTGTCATCATGCCTAAGGCTTCCCATAAATCTAAGCACTGCCACAAGGCCAGGAGTTCTGATACTCACCATCATCAGGGAGTTTCTTCTGCTACTAAAGAGGTCCTCTCTGGATCTTCTTCCAGACTAGACCCTTCTGGCCCCTCTCAGCGCTCAGCAAGGCACCCTCTCAATTTCTGCCTTCCCGTGCGGAGGCTCGCAGGGACAGAGTCCTGAAGAAGATTTGCGCCAAGGCCAGCAGTGCTCAGTCAGTAGGCATGGAGACTACTTCAGTCTCGACCCATCCCCCTACGGGTGCTGATTCTGCATCTCAATTTGATCGTCTTTCCCTTCAGGACTGTCCAGCAGTCATTGTAACAACTGATCTGTGGGGCTCGTCTGCACCTACGACCTCTGTTCCTCCTCCGGAATCATCCCCAGCTCTACCTGCTGGAGAAACCATTCCAACCGGGATACAACATCACTCTCCCTTCCACAGAACAAATACAGCAGATGATTGCTGCAACTGTCCAACAGTCGTTGGCCTCGCATTTTCAGTTCACTAGCAGAACGGCTTCGGTGCGTTCAGTGGTTTCCCCTTCTTGAGGGGATGGGACTCTGGATGATGTTTTGTCCATCAACGCTCCTGACTCACCTGTGTCTTCTATGGCCAGCAGATCCCCTTCTCATGCGGCTGATGACCCTCATGACCTGGAACTCTCGGAGGATGATGATCTGCCTCCTGAACAGCCCGCCTTTACGGGTATTTTTCCCCAGGCCTTGTTCAAATCCCTACTACATAAGGCCATTGCTACGGCCCAGCTTAGCTCCCCTTCACCACTACCGGTTTCTGCTTCTGCATCTAAGGACCTTTAAGCCCTCTCTTCGCCGAGCCAGCTAGGACTGTAGATACCATTTCTACTCCCCCTTTGTTTCTCGATGTTATCAAGAAACAGTGGTCTTCACCGGGTTCTGCTCCGGCACCTACGGCAGCGGATCGACGAAACTTCAGTATTGCTCCGGACCTAGATTCTCTTCTCCAGGTCCCGTCTGTGGACGCTCCCGTGGCGGCCCTCTTACCTCACTCAGCGGTTCCCGGTGATCCTGAGGAAGGCCTTCGTCCAGAGGAGCGCCGGGCTGAACACGTGCTTCAACAAGCCCACCAAGGTGCTTCATGGGCCATCCGAGCAGCTTCTACTGCCTCCTTTTTTAATCGAACAACTCTTTTATGGCTTCAACATTTGCAGGAGTCGTTGCCTACAGAGGACGTTCGAGTACAACAGGATTTAAGCAAGATTATTGCTGCCACACAGTTTTCGGCGGATGCTACTCTGAACGCCGCTCGCTTTGGGGCCAAGTCTCTAGCGTCTTCGGTTACTGTGCGTCGATTAGTTTGGTTACGCCACTGGCAGGCTGACGCTAGGCATAAATGGCGCCTGGTGTCTGTTCCTTTCGCGGGCTCCAAACTATTCGGGGACTCTCTGGATCCTTTCCTCTCCGAGACAAAGGATAAGAAGAAATTCCTCCCAGTTGTCTTTCGCAGGGGGGATTCCAGGTTCCGCCCGTACACTCCTCGCCCCCAATCTCGCCCGTATGAAGGATCTTCCTTCTCCCCTTCTCTCCCTAGGTCACAAGGGAATTTCCAACCTAGACAACGGGGCGGTCAGGACAGACCTTCCAGAGGTAGGACTTTTGCTCCCAAATGGCCCTTTCGGGAGGGAGGGGGTCGTTTCTTAGCCGTCGCTAAGTGCATCCCGGACCCTCCCATAGGGGGCAGATTGGCTCTTTTCGCCCCTGTCTGGGAGGGCTCCACTTCGGATAAATGGGTCCTGGCCACCTTAAGATCTGGGTTGGCCATTGAATTTCTTTCCCCTCCTCCGAGGTCCTTTGTGTGCTGTCCGCTTTCTAATGATATCCAGAAACGGTTCCTTATGGATTCGGCGGTTCAGCACCTACTATCAATCAGGGCTATTCAACCTGTGCCCTTGCGTGAACGGGGCACGGGATTTTACTCCCGTGTCTTCCTCGTTCCCAAGTCCTCGGGGGGGGGTGGAGACCCATTCTGGACCTTAAGTGACTCAACCGATATGTCCTATACCGGAAGTTTAAGATGCACTCACTAAAATCTATCCTGGACGGTGTCAGGAGGGGCGATGTCCTCTCTTCCATAGACCTCACTGAGGCCTATCTCCACATCCCCATCCTCCCCTCCCATTGGAAGTTCCTTAGGTTCTGTTACGGGGGGCGCCATTTTCAGTATCGGGCCATGCCCTTTGGCCTTTCCTCGGCTCCTCGTACCTTCACCAAGGTAATGGCTGCCCTGGTAGCTTCCCTTAGGGCTAAGTTTATTCGTCTGCAATGTTATCTGGATGATATCCTGATTTTGTCTTCTACTCCTCAACAAGCTGCCTCCGATCTGCAATCCACTCTCCATGCCCTTGCTACTCACGGTTTTTCAGTTAACTTGGAGAAGAGCCAGTTAGTCCCTTCTACTAATCTGGTTCACTTGGGGGCCCTGATAGATTCCGTTACGGGGAGAGTTTTCCTTTCGAACAAGAGACAGGAGAGTTTGAGATCCTTTGTCTCCAAAGTTGAACGAGCTCCATCTTCCTCTCCCCTGCTCTTGTCCCAACTCCTGGGCAAGATGATTTCCGCCATTTCAATAGTTCCTTGGGCCCAGTTACACTCGAGGGAACTTCAGTGGTTCCTGTTGCCTCTACAGAAAGCGGGTAGAGGTACCTCTCCTGTGAAGGTTTCTGTCCCTAGGAAGGTAATTAGGTCCTTAAGGTGGTGGCGGTCTCCAGCACTTTCCCGAGGTTGTTTTTTCTTTGATCCACAGAGAGTGGTGGTGACAACGGACGCCAGTCTCCAGGGCTGGGGTGCTCATTGTCGGGATCACCTGGCTCAGGGTGTCTGGACCTCCGTCGAATCCTGTCGCTCCATCAACTGGCACTTCGGACCTTTCATCAGCTTGTGTCCAACTCCCACGTTCTGGTCCTCACGGACAATATCACCGCGAAGGCCCATGTCAACCGTCAGGGGGGCACACGGTCTCTCTAATGTCGGAAGCGTTACGGTTGGGCCTCTGGTCGGAGATCCATCTGGCTTCGTTGCGGGCAGAACACATCTCCGATGTCACCAATCTGCAAGCCTACTGGCTCAGTCGCCAGCAGCTGGACCATGCGGAGTGGTGTCTCAACCCTCGTCTCTTCCACCAGATCACGATGCGTTTCGGGATGCCGGTGATCGATCTTTTTGCCACGTCGGACAATGCTCAGCTGCCGCGATTCATCTCACGGTTCCCGTCGGCTCAGGCAGAGTCCGTCGATGCTCTCCGCTGCCCGTGGCCCCTGGGGCTCCTATATGCCTTTCCTCCGGTTTCTCTGCTTCCCCGGGTAGTTCGCAAGTTGTTGATGGAACAGGCGGAGATCATTCTGGTGGCCCCGCATTGGCCACGCAGACCTTGGTTTGCGGACCTCGTATCTTTGTCGATAGACCAACCTTGGCAACTTCCTCAACCGCAGGACGCTTTAACCCAAGGGACCTTGACGCATCCAGACTTACAGTGGCTCCGTCTGACCGCTTGGCGATTGAGCGGCATGCACTTCGGGAGGTCAACGTTCTTGCAGACGTGATTTCTATTATTCAGGCATCGAGAAGGCCGTCTACGGAACGGATTTATTCGGCCACTTGGAAGTCATTCTGTGCCTGGTGTGATCAAGCAGGGGTTCATCCACTCTAGGCCTCCATCGTTAATGTTCTCGTTTTCTTAAGGGAAGGTCTTCGCAACGGACTGTCCCCCAACACATTGCGGAGACAAGTGGCGGCGATTTTATCAGTCCTTACTGTTGGGTCCTTATCCTCTTTGTCACAACACCCTTTAATCCGACGATTTCTGCGAGGGGCTACAAACCTTTCCCCTCCTGTGTTGCACAGGTATCCAACTTGGGACCTTTCGGTTGTTCTAAATTCCCTTACGTCAGCTCCATATGAGCCTTTGCGCACGACTAGCCTTTGCCTCTTGATGTGCAAAGTCGCCTTTTTGGTTGCAATCACCTCGGCCCGACGCATTTCTTAATTGGCCGCTCTTTCAATCCGGGAGGACCTCTGTGTGTTCCATGCCGACCATGTGGTTCTCCGCTTAGACCCAACCTTTGTACCTAAAGTTAATACCACTTTCCATCGCATGCAGGAACTTATCCTGCCCAACTTTTGTCCTCATCCGAACCACAGACTTGAACGACGGTGGCACTCTTTGGATGTCCGACATGCCCTGCGGATCTATATTAAGCCGACGGAGGATTTCCGTAAATCGGAAGCCCTCTTTGTCTCTTTCCTACCGGTATCCTTGGGCTCCAAGGTGTCTTCATCGACTATTGGCCGTTGGATCCGGCAGACGATATCAAAGGCATACGAGTTACGATCTCTCCCGAGACCATCTCGACTGACGGCGCATTCTACCCGCAGCGCTGCGACATCGGCAGCCTGGGCTACTCAGGCCTCATTGCTCGAAATATGCAGAGCGGCTACGTGGACATCGCCTTCTCCATTCATTCAACACTATAAACTTGACAAATTTGCTTCAGCAGATGCCACCTTTGGTCGTAGAGTGTTACAGCGAGTTGTCTCTGGGGAGGGTACTTCGGACCAGACTGGTCCCACCCGACTGTAGGGATGTGGATCTTTGGCATGTCCCATCCTGGCTGCTGTCTCCACCCACAATGGAGAAGGGGCATTGGTCCTACCTGAGACGGACCTTCTCGTTGGGTGGAGACAGCAGCCAGACCCTCCCTCTCTTTCGCCAGTCTGGCCCTTTTTGGTTTCTTACCTGTCTTTTTTCTTTAACCTGTTCTTGGTGTCCCACACGCCGAGCCTGTCTTCTTGTCCTCGCCAAAAGCTGGGTTTGCCTGGTAACAAGGGCGGGACTTAGCAAATTTGATGGGCTCAGTCTATCGGCCTAACAGATGACCACACCCGTCCTGGCTGCTGTCTCCACCCAATGAGAAGGTGCATCTCAGGTAGGACCAACGCCCCTTCACTAGCAATTTCACCAGATTTGAGGTTTCTCCAGTACATGCTAAACTTCTAATTAATTCAGAAGGCTGTTTTTTTCTTCTGTCAACTTGTACCAGCACTATTACAAGAATATTTTCTTTCCCAGAATGGAATTATTCTTTTAATGTTTTGTTGTTATACCCAACTTGTTTCTAATGTTGAAATTTCCCCAATATAATTAAGAAACAGACATATTTCTCTTATTAACTTAGAATCAACTGATTCTGACTTTTGAACTTCTTAAAAATAAAAGAATGGTTTGATTAGAATTAAACTAGAAGTTTTTTATTTTTGTCCATCTTTGCTGTTGTATCATTAGATTTCCTTTATGACAAATTCTTATGGATCTATTCTGCCTCAGCCGGAGTATAGAAAATTATTATCCTCTTTTGCAAAATACACATTTAGACTACTTTTATTAAGAAGGGAATATGGCAATTTGCATATTTTCAGTTGACTTTCACATTTCTTGACATGAAGCTGTTCTGATGGGGATCACTGAGGACAAATAGAAAAAGACCATTCATCATCATCTTCCCACTATCTGTAATCAACAGTGACCCTTTTTAGATGTTATTTTTTTGTCCTAGTGTACTTTTCATTAATATAACCTTCCGAAAGTTTATACTTTCTGTTGCTCTATGATTGTTACTATTGCTGGGAAACAGCAGATAATTTTGTTTATGCTTTAACAGAATAAAGAGGACTTTGAGTTTGTATTTACAAGTAAAAACATTAAATTTGCAATGCTGTGAATAATTTCTTGTGCATGAGAAATATTTTCTTTTTTTAAAAAACGTTATTTCAAAAGGAAAAAAGGAAGAAAAATATCTATTCAAATATTTGATAATCCCCTCCCCTTCTTTATTTTCTTAGCTTCTTTGTGTTGGCATCATATACTAGCATACAGGATAGATGATTTTTTTTTAAAAAAAATTGGATTTTTAAAATTTAAATTGGATTTTTTAATTTAAATTGGATTTTTTTTATTTTTAACTTATTTTAATAAAATGGTTTTGGAATAAAAATCTATCTAAAGATAGTTTTCTATTTAAGTTACATTATTTAGTTTATTCAGCGTGAAATGGAGCTTAGTTATGTAGCATGAGGCTATATTCTTCAATATTGGGATTGTCGGTGAGTCAACAGTGGTGGGTCAGAGGAGGAGATGTTCTGGGACAGAGATGACAGTGCTCTTTAAAAAATATGATTTAAATCAAGTTGATTTAAATCAAGATTTTTTACTAATGATTTAAATCAAGTCAAGTAAATTAAATCAAGTCAAATCCATCCTGCTAGAATATAATTTGTATTTTAGTATCAGGATTTCTGGCTTAAAGTAACATAAATATAGCTATTATCTTGAAGAGCTACATTTGATAATATCAAAAGATTCATTTAGTCTTTTGTACCCACCAAGGTCCATAACATAGCAATTTTATGTAAAGTTTCCAGGGATCTTAGTGCACTTATAGAGCAGTGGTGCCAAAAAGCGGGATTTTAGATTTGTTAGGCCCTGGGGCACTTTTGGAAATGCCAATTCCAAACATATCAGATGGTTTCCGCTTAACTCATAATGGAACTAGGTTACAATGGCATAAGATTAAAACACTTTTAAAGAGATCTTGCTGGGAAATCTGCCAGATATGGACAGCATCCATTTCAGAAATAAGTATGTGTTTTACAAAATACTTTTAGGGTTAGGGCCATTGTTGAAAGTAGATTAACAGGTGTGTATAACTGAGGGTAAAATGTTTATTTCAACAGTTGCAAACTAAGAAGGTACACAATTTTTAATGCCGGCTCCTGGTGTCTCTGAACTAAGATGGGACAGCCTAAATGAGTAAATTTGGGTGCAAATGAGAATATAGATAAGGTTTGTCAAAACTCTGGCAAATTGGTGGGATACAGTCATTCCTAGATACGAATTTCATACAAGTAGTCCTTGACTTAACAATCGCAGTGGGATCAGAATTTTGGTCATTAAACAAAGTAATAGTTAAGCAAATCATCCCGTAACTGGACCTGGTTTTGCAACCATTTTTAGCACAGTCATGAATTGAATCATCGTGGTCATTAAGCATATCATGTCATTAAATCATCATGTGGTTGTTAAGTGAATCTGGCTTTCCCAATTGACTTCGTCAGTTGGAAGCCGGCTGGGACATTGCAAATCTCAAACATATAACCAGAAAACCCTTCAACCTTCACATTTGCAAGCCTGTTGCCAAGTGCCCAAATTTAATCATGTGATGTGTCAGTCATAACTTTGACTGTCATTTTTTCTGAGGCCAGTATAACTTTGAATCAGTATTAAACAGATGGTGATAAATTGAGGTTGATATATACAAAAAACAAGGATTTTTCAACAGAAATACTATAAAGCAGGGTGAACAATTAATTTCCTCAAGGAATCACATGAGAAACTGGGACTGTTGTGGAGGGCCAAACCAATTAGGCTATGAAGTTGTGTTGGCAAGCATGCAAACACATACTTACATTTTAAAAAGTAGTTGCCTTCAAAATAAAAGCAACACAATTGTATTGCATTCATAGCATGCACTTATTTACATTTGATTTATAATTTCTGATTGACCTCAAGCAGAAGTTATAAGTACAAATATATTTAAATGTGTCTCTGCAAAGTTAGATTGTTCTTCAGTAATGCAACCTGTGTAATTATCAAAACCATAAATCACGTTCATATTTTTATTTTTTATGCAAAAAGTTAATAAGAGGCTTCCACTCACCAAGAAATATAATGTCCTTTCTATAATAAAATAAATTGATTATCAATTTCAGCAAAATCTGTCAACTTCGTTAACCATTCCTCTATGGTGGGTAGTTTTGAATCTTTTCATCTCTGCCTATAGAAATCTCACAACAATAATCAGATATTGAAATAATCTTCCGTGGTTTTCCCCCCTAATCATTTATCCACTAATCATAAAAGGAAAATTCCAGCTTCAATTTAACACTGATCTTTAAAATCTTCTATGTCAAAATCTTCTATTTGAATTCAATTTTTAAGAGTTTTTTTTTAATATGTCCACTCTTAACCATATATTTACCCATTGAGGGAATGAGTCTGCCTGTCAATTCTCCAGCGCGCTGCTGGGAGAATCCAAATTATGGGTAGTTCCTCAGTCTGATTGCTTGACTGGGTGAATGTTTCTTTAAGAAACGTCCTTGGCCACTCCTCCCCTGCTCGGCTAAGCTCCAGTTCATTCACTCAGTCAATGCAAGCGGCTGGGTTTTTTCCTTGGTCCTAGCGATTAGCTGAAGAACTTACTATATTTCGGATTTTCCAATTACTCTACTTGATTCTGAGCGGTGTGGATTAGTTGATCTGCAGTTTGCCGGACTGTCTGCTATTTGTATTGAGGCGGAGGGTGAGTCACACCTGGGTCTCCTTCCAGGGGGCTCCCCTCCGTTTTCTTGCTAGACTTGCCTTATTCCTCGGAGCACTACCAGCCAGGCAACTCCGAGTGATTGAAATCGCCGCCGGCGCTGCGTTGGGCTCCGGATTGCCGGTTTTTTTCCCACCTCCGCCTCCACACCCTCCAACTTTGAAGTGGCGGCAAAGGGGTCCCTACATTGCTTCCGCAAACCCCTAGGGCATTGCCTCGCCCCCTTTCTCGGCAAAATCAACGGACTGGGAGGCTGGTTTGGGCGATCAGACTCCTCGCCTTCAGTTCTCTCATCGGCCTCTAGTTAACGGCTCTCGGCGGCTAATCCAAGCCGCGCGCCTTTTTGCCTTGATTGACAGCTCCCTTCAGTAGTAATTTCAACGGCGCTCGGCGGTTGCATTCGGGCCGCGCACCATTTTGAATTGCTGATTGATTCCCGCCATTAAGCGCTCCGGAGGCCTCGGCTTTAGCGGCGATCCTGTCGGCCCTTATCAGAGAGATTAATCCTCAAGGTCTGATCGTTTAGAAGGCTAATTAAAACACACGCCATTTGCCCTTGAGGTGCTGCCCGTACTTTTCATCTAGGGCAACGTTTCTGCATAACTACAGCAGCCCTTCCTTTCTGAGCTAATGTGAGGCGGCATTGGGTGTTTTGACACCTTCTAGGCCAGTTGTATTACTGATCCCATTTTGCTTGTTGTCGTTGTTGTTCCTGTTTAAAAAAAAAAAAACATTTTCAAATTATTCATTCAGATTCATCAAAATCAAATATTCCAATCAACTTACCTGGCTGCATCTTCGAGATGGCTGACTCTGACATTTCATCAGAAGTAGATCAGGCCCACAGCCCACCTGAGGCCAGAAAGAGGTCAAAAGCTCCAGCCAAAACTACCAAACACCGTGATGTCAGGGCTAGATCCGCCAGTCCTCGCCCCGCCACCCGTTCTTCTGCAGCTGATAAGGCAGAGGAACGCAAGCGTAAGGCCTTTGAAAAACAATACCTTTTTGCACAGCAAAGGGCCCGGTCTACTCATAGACAGATGTCTCCTGACAGGCCTGCTCCATTGACTCAGGATCATCCTCTGGTCGTGCAAGGGGCTGCTGATGTCCAACATCTCAGGGAAGCCGCCTTTCCTCCTGCGGTTCCAGGCCCACGCGCTCAGGTCAACAGGCCTCCGGGCCGGCATGCACCTGAGGCTACATATACACCTACGGCTGCTGGCCTTCGCCCTTCAGAATCTCTCCAGCCTGCCTTGTCTCGTGACATCCAGGACCTCGTATCCCAAACCATGTCTCGTATTCTGGCTTCGGCTCCTATCCAGGGGTCTCAAGCCCCTACCTTTATTCCTCATGCCGGGGATCCACTGTATGGTGACCTTCATTGTTCCCATTTCTACTGTCCCGAATCCTTTCTGGCCGAGGATTCTCCATGGGAGGAAGAGGAGCTTGAAGAGGGGGAGTTATCTGAGGACGAGGAACCGTTACCGGAAAAACCTTCCTTCACAGGACTTTTCCGCCCCTCCATGTTTAAGTCCTTGCTCCACAAGGCTAAGATTACCACCAACATGGGATTATCTTCTTCTCAGCCTTCTCAACATTCTGACCATAATCCTCACAGTGATCTCTTCCAATTGCAAAAGCCGGATGAGGATTTCATACCGTGTCCGGAGTTATTCTCAGACGTGGTACAGAGATCATGGTCCCAACCAGCTTACATTGCTGCTCCTACTGGACTTGACAAGAGACTGTACTGCTCTGATCCCGCCTTGCAAAATCTTATTCAACTGCCATCTGTGGATGCACCTGTGGCCCAGTTGACGTCTTCGTCCCTGATCTCCAATGATGTCCTGGATGGCCTCAAGGCTGAGGATAGAAAATCTGAGCTTTCTCTCCGTAAAACACATCAGGCTGCTGCCTGGTCCATCAGGTCAGCGACTTCAACTTCCTTCTTTGCTCGCGCGGCCATTATATGGTTGCGCCAATTACAGGAGCGGTTACCACCAGAAGACAGCAGACTCCACCACGATATTAATAAAATCGTGGCCGCTACCGAGTACTGTGCAGACGCATCTTTGAATGCCGCTAAGTTCTCTTCACAAGCCCTCGTCTCTAACATCACCTCTCGGCGCCTCCTTTGGCTCCACCACTGGAGGGCTGACCTCAAGTCAAAATGGAAGCTGGCATCTGCTCCATATAAGGGTTCCCTCCTCTTCGGGGAAGCCTTAGACCCCATTCTGGTGGAGGATAAGGATAAACGTAAAATTATGCCATCCTCTCATAGACGTCATGACAGGAGGTTTGCTCCTTATTCCCACAGGCAGCCCTTTCGGACTGACTCCGGGCCCAGTGGGTCCTATTTTCCCAGGCAATATTCCCATGGAGGTGATCGAACATCTGACAGGCCTTCCTACCGTGATAGGGGCAGAGGTCAGGCCAGCACCAGACGCCAGTATCGTGGGGCATCCAACCGTCCCTTCAGACGAGGCAAGTGACTATATCACAGACCTTCCCATTGGAGGTCGTCTTCTTCACTTCTTACCCCAATGGGTTTCTTCCACTACAGATGCTTGGGTTCTTCAAACGGTGAGGTTCGGTCTCACTTTGGACTTCCTCTCCAGCCCTCCGAGCCGCTTCCTTCGGTGCCCTCTTCCGAGCAACCCGGAGAAGAGGGCGTTAATGGACGCAGAGATACAACATCTACTGGACATCTGTGCTATCGAACCAGTGCTGATAGAACAACGGGGATCCGGGTTCTACTCGCGCCTTTTCCTCGTTCCCAAGTCCTCCGGGGACTGGAGAGGGATCTTAGACCTGAAAGCATTGAACAAGTTCGTCAAATGCCACCATTTCAAAATGCAGTCGCTCAAATCGATCCTGCAAGGCATCCGACGGGGCGACTTTATGACATCCATCGATCTCAAGGAGGCTTACCTGCATGTCCCGATCCGTCCTTCCCATCGACAATTTCTTCGATTTGCCTATGCCAACAGACACTTCCAGTATCGGGCCATGCCGTTTGGCCTCTCGTCCGCCCCTCGGACCTTCACGAAGCTGCTGGCGAGCTTGGCGGCATCTCTGCGACAGGTTCCCATTCGGCTCATGTGCTATCTGGACGACATCATCATTCTATCAGCCTCCCACCATCAGGCTGTCGTCGATCTGCGAGCTGTTTCTCGTGTACTTCAGCAGCACGGGTTCTCCCTGAACCCCGTCAAAAGTCAGCTCTCGCCTACCACTCGCATCCTCCATCTTGGTGCTATCATAGACTCTGTCAGTTGTCGGGTGTTCCTATCTCCCGACAGGATTCTCAGCATTCGATCATTGGTGACCAAGGTTCTTTCTCTCAGATCCGTGCCTCTGATCACCCTGTCACAACTACTCGGCAAACTAATTTCGTGCATCTCGATTGTCCCGTGGGCCCGTCTTCACAGCCGTCCTCTGCAATGGTTCCTCCTGCCCTATCAGAGATCCCACCGGGCGTGCTCGATCATCACCGTCGTCCTGCCACCTACGGTACGGCTATCTCTCAAATGGTGGACCTCCCAGTCCATAAGGAAGGGCTCCTTCTTTCTGGAACCCAGTCGTCTGCTCCTGACGACGGATGCGAGTCAGTTTGGCTGGGGCGCCCATCTGCAGTCATCGGTAGCTCAGGGCCGCTGGTCCAGTCGGGACTTAAGACACGACATCAATTGGCTGGAACTACGAGCAGTCCATCTCGCTCTCCGTCACTTCAGAACATCTGTGAAAGGGCGTCATGTTCTAGTCCTAACGGACAATACATCTGCAAAAGCCCACATCAACAGGGAGGGGGGCACTCGCTCCAGACAGCTGATGGAGGAGGCGACAAGAATGCTCCTTTGGGCGGAGAGGACCGTTCTCTCCCTAACAGCCGAACACATATCCGGAGTCGAAAACATCACGGCAGATTGGCTCAGCCAGACTCAAATAGATCAGGCAGAGTGGCGCCTAGATCCGGCTTTGTTCAGAGATCTATCGAGCCGATTCGGCCTTCCAACGGTCGACCTATTTGCGACTCATCTGAACGCCCACCTTCCCCGGTTCTTCTCCCGGTTTCCCTGCCCCGGAGCGGAGGGTTGCGACGCACTCCGCAACAAATGGCCTCTCGGCCTGCTCTACGCCTTTCCCCCTCTCCCTCTCATTCCTCGTGTAATTCGCAAGCTGTTGGAGGAGAAGGCGGATCTCATCCTAGTCGCTCCCAATTGGCCTCGTCGATCCTGGTACGCAGACCTCCAGAGCCTCTCGGTGGACCGTCCTTGGCACATCCCCAACGATCGGATATCTCTGAGCCAGGGGGTCATACTGCACCCAGACCCTCAGTGGTTGCAGTTGACCGTCTGGCGTTTGAGAGGATCCGTCTGATGAAGGACAATATCCCGGCTTGCGTGATCCACACTATGCAGTCGGCCAGGCGCGCATCAACGAATCGTATTTACGACGCCACATGGCGTGCCTTCTGCACCTGGTGTGCCAAGTCTCATCTGGATCCTACCACGGCGTCTCCTTCTGATGTCCTTGTATTTCTACAAGCGGGCTTAGACCGTGGTCTTGCCCCTAATACCCTCAGGCGTCAGGTGGCGGCTCTCAGCACGGTTCTATCTCCTGTGGACGATCGGCCCTTAACCCAAAATCCTCGTATACGGACATTCTTAAGGGGGGCATCAAATCTCCGTCCTCCAACTATCCATCGGTATCCAACTTGGGACTTGCCATTGGTTCTGTCGGCCCTCATGTCACCACCCTTTGAGCCGCTGGCTTCTATTTCTCTTCGGTTTCTAACTATGAAGGTTGCCTTCTTAGTGGCGATCACTTCAGCGAGACGAGTTTCCGAGCTGTCGGCGCTGTCGGTACGACCTGACCTTTGTGTTTTCCATCCCAACAAGGTGGTGCTTCGTACAGACCCTTCCTTCCTACCCAAGGTAAACTCTCCATTCCACCGTGCCCAAGAGCTGATTCTACCGGACTTTTGTCCAGCTCCCAGCCATCATCTTGAACAACAATGGCATACCTTGGACGTGAAGAGGGCCCTCCGTCGGTACATTAAAAGGACTGCTTCTTTCCGTAAGTCCGAAGCCTTGTTCCTGTCCTTCAATCCGTCCTCCTTGGGCATGAAAGTTTCACCATCCACGATTGGCCGTTGGATCAAGGCCTGCATCGTCACGGCATACCGCTCCAGGAGGGCTCCTCTGCCAGGAAGGATCCTCCCTCACTCTACCCATAGCGCGGCCACCTCAGCGGCTTGGGCTACTCAAGCATCCATCCTTGACATTTGTAGGGCCGCAACTTGGACTACCTTGACGCCCTTTGTTAGGCATTACAAAATTGACTCCTTTGCTTCGGCTGAAGCTTCATTTGGTCGTCGAGTGCTACAGTCTGTTCTGGACGCTCCGTCCCGGGATGAAGCAGCCTCCCACCCTATTTCGGACTAGCTTGGGTATATCCCATAATTTGGATTCTCCCAGCAGCGCGCTGGAGAACGAACGTTGTCTTACCTGAACGTTCCTTCTCGGCGCGCTGATGGAGAATCCAACCCATCCCTTCGGCTGCTTATAGCCAGGACTGTTTTACCTTTGTGTCTATCATAGTTTGTTTCATAACAGCACCGTCTTCTGTTGACCTCGTGAACGAACTGGAGCTTAGCCGAGCAGGGGAGGAGTGGCCAAGGACGTTTCTTAAAGAAACATTCACCCAGTCAAGCAATCAGACTGAGGAACTACCCATAATTTGGATTCTCCATCAGCGCGCCGAGAAGGAACGTTCAGGTAAGACAACGTTCGTTCTTAACTCACTTTATCCTACATTGTGTAGTCGGTTCTTCTATTTAAAATTTTGAAATAGTTTGTACAGTTTAGCAAATACATGTTTATCATTAGGATCTCAGACATCTGGATGCCTAGTTCATGACTTGAGTCATTTTACCTTTTTTTTTCTTTTTTCTTTTTGTGGATTGTAATATAGTAGAAAATTTTCAATAGAGGATAGTTTAGATATATATTATAAACATTTAAATAGAATACTTTGGCTCTCCCAGTTTTTGTAGTCCATCCTATACTCATGTATTGTCCAAAAAGCTCACAAGCTCCAAAAAGCTTGGACTCACACTGATTAGTCCAAGGTCAGCGTTCTTTGTTGCCCCTCACGTGGATTTTCTCTGGTATCCAGTTTCTTACAGTTGTATATGAGAAAGTAAAAGTGGGTGTATGAAGGCAATACTTCTTTCCTTCTCTGGATTTTCAGCAAATGGTATTCAACCATAGCTGTTAAGTAGGGGCTAGATGGGTCACTTATGATTATGACAATGGAGACTGTTGTGTTTCTATCTTTGTTCTGAACTTGCTTCATGCAGTTCAGAATGAATGAATAATGTTAGTATCCACTGATTCTCTTTTGGCAACCTATGTGGGAAAGTTGGTTTGATGTTTCATATTACACAAGGAGCACACAGTTACAAAGTTAGAAAGTCTTGAGGGAGTCTGGAAAATGAAACTCTTTATGATACCTTTATGCTGGGTTGACATTTTACCTGGTTACTACCTATTTAAACAATCCATTTGGCTATGCTTAATATTTCATGTTTATAAATCAGTGTTGAGCTAATGTAAAAGAGAATTAGCCATAACAAAATGGATTTTTTAAATCAGTTCATAAAGTTAGATTTTAAGTCAAGAAAATGAGAACCTGCAGCATGTGATAAATAGTGCATTACTTTATATCTATATAAATATATATTTAATGGAAATAACTAAAGAATTAATAATTGTGAACAAGGCAGAGGATGTAGTTTATACAGTTAGATAAACAGAGCAGATGACAGAAAATTTCTGACAGTTGTTAAACAGATAACTCAATCATTAAATGAATCCACTTTACCCAATGGGCATTTTTTACAATTATATTTAGCAACCGCATGAAGCAAGTAAAAAAATTGCAGTCGTGTGGGATGCTACAAATGGCTGTACAGATGAGCCATTTGTCAAGTGCCCAAAATGTGACTGCTGGTGAGGGTGCAGTCACCATAACTTCAAAATCAGTTTGTAAGTAGCTTTTGGGATGAGATGGGGGGGCGGGTGTGTGTGTTCATCGTAACTCTGAATGACTGCTAAGTCAAAGACTACTTGTAATAGAATGAAGCCTGGAATAAAATAATTCTTCTAAAGATTGTTAAGATTTCACATTGAAATATAGATTTTATATAAATCTTATGGATATGTAACTGAGTTTAATAAAGTAGTCCTCAGTTAATGATTACCCTGTTTAGAAGCCATTCAGACTTTTAAAGTGACATTGAAAAAGTAGGTTTTTGAGTGATCCCTAAATTTCTGACAGCCTATAGTCACATGATCGCAATTTGGGCGGTTGGCAACCAGCATGCAACTGGCCTGAATTTACGATGGTTGCAGTGTCCTGCGAATCATGTATTATCATTAGCAACCTTCATAGCCCAGCTCCTGACAAATAGTCAATAGGGAATCTGCTGGTAAGTTGAAAGTCAGGGTCAAACGTCATGCTGTTTAAATAACCACAAGTGATTCACTTAACGACAGTTGAGGATAGTCACATGATACTGTTTAGTGTGGATTACCTGTATTAGGAAATAAATATTATATTTATACTTCAACCAGAATCTATAGAATATGGGTCTCAAATCACTCAAAGAAGGCAATTGTGTAATTTCCCTCTAGCTTTCTTGCAAGATGCTTTTGAAAATCCCTTTGGAATTCTTTATAGATGTAACCAACAGAATTAGTTTCCTTCATTTTCCCTTGAAAAATCCCAATTTGCCATGAAATAAGTTAAAACTTATTTCAAATAGTGTTATTTGTTATACTTTATATATAAAGTATAAAGAAATATACTTTATTTCATACATCAGAAACTTTTTGTTTATTCATTCTATTTAACAGTTTAATGCAGATAGAAATTCAAATATAGGCATATGCTACCCTAACAAAAGTTGTATTGGGGGGGGGGAATGGCCTATAAATTTTAAACCAAACCAAACCAAAATGATTTTTGGAACCAGTGTTTTTCTCAAGTTGTTCTGTGATATTTTATGGCTCCTTGGCAACTTCAGTTTATTTTTAGCTTGCTGATGATTTAGAAATTTGGAAAGGCAATTTTAAAATTTCAGCTTTGTTTTTTTGATTTTAAAAGTATATATAGCTACTACATATGGTGTGGAAATGTGTATATCTGTAGCAATCATAGTAGTTTGTTTTGTTGTACTTTATCATGGGTATGTTGTCTGGAGATAATGGAATTTGTAACAGCTACTCTAAACTTAAGTTTCCTATACTCCATTTTGAAATTGTACACATTGATACTGTTGACTCATTTCTTTAAAGAGGAGGAAAAAAATCTAGTGTTTTCTACTAACTAGCTTTTTTGTTTGTTTGTTTACTTTAATTTGTCTTTGTCTATGCTGATTAGCTCTTTAATTTTTCAGCACCAGCAGACGTTTCTGAATCAGCTGAGAGAAATCACAGGTATCAATGATACTCAAGTACTGCAGCAAGCCTTGAAGGTATAGTGATTTTGAAAGATAACTATATTTAGATCTCTATATTGAAATTTTTAAAGTATGTTTTAAGTAGCAGAACTTAATACAATGCAATTCAATACAAGATTATAAGGTTGATTTGAATGGCCTGCAAATAGGCTGAAACTGTAGGTGAACTGGGAAAATTGTGACTGGTCCAGAATCATTATTGAACATCCAGAGCTGAGAATGGACTAAAAACAGGATTTCCCCATTCCTAATTAAGCAGCTTAACCTTAAACTTTATATATTTGGGTTTAAATATAGATATATTGGTATTTGTAGTTATGATTTTTCTATATGCTTAACTGATCATTTATTCAAATTCATGTTGAAAACTGAAGTTACAAAACTGATTTCAAAACTCCTTGCAGATGTTTTATTTAGGAAATATGTATACAATGGGCAGCATCTAATTCAGCCCTTAAATAGTTTCATTTGCCACTGCAGAATACAACTATATTAAATCAGTGGATTTGGATTAAAGTTCAGCTTTTATTGCATTCTGTTTTAAAGTTGCTTATCATATTTCACATTATTAATTAATGTTATTTTTAAATTGATTAGATTTCTAATAATAAAATTATATTCATGACAATATGTAAAATTTAAATATACCTGGACTTGATGTTAGAAGCTGATCATAAAATGGCATTCTAATAATTCTTTCTTATGCATTTAAAGGATAGCAATGGGAACCTAGAATTAGCAGTAGCCCTCCTAACTGCAAAGAATGCCAAGATTCCTCAGCAAGAAGAAACAACATACTATCAAACAGCACTTCCTGGTAATGACAGATATATAAGTGTAGGAAGCCAAGCAGATACAAGTAAGTGCTTTTTTCTCACCATATAACTACATAACTGAAAAAACTAGAAAAACCTGTCACCATCTCAGTTTCTACTGTATATTAATGATCTTTTTATATCTCCAGATTTCATAATTGATAATAGATATTTTGTTTTACTTAATAATGATTTTTTTAAAAAAAAATGCAAGAAATTCTTAAGTTAGACAAACAACTTTGTGATGGCAGTTGCTCTTTTTTTTTTTTTTTTTTTAATTTGATTTATATGCCGCCCTTCTCCGGAGACTCAGGGCAGCTTACAATGTGCTCAGCAATAGCCTTCATCCTTTTGTATATTTATACAAAGTCAGCTTATTGCCCCCACAACTGGGTCCTCAATTTACCTACCTTAGAAAGGATGGAAGGCTGAGTCAACCTTGAGCCTTGGCGAGATTCGAACCTGCAGTAATTGCAGGCACCTGGTCTTAATAACCAGCTTAATAACAGGGTGCCTTAGACCACTGTACTACCAAGGCTCTAAAGCTGATATCTCTTTCCCTCTTTCTTTCTCTCTCTCCCTCCCTCTCTCCCTCTCCCTCTCCTTTTCTTCTCCAGCGCGCTGCTTGGAGAATCCAAATGTTGGGTTATTCCTCAGCTTGATTGCCAGACTGGGTGAATGTTTCTTTAAGAAACGTCCTTGGCCACTCCTCCTTCGCTCGGCTGAGCTCCAGTTTATTCACTCAGTCGAGCGAGAAACTGGTCTTTTCCTTGGCTCTAGCATTTCAGGCTGAAGAATTTACACTTATTTGGATTTTCCAAACAATTTCTAGTGTTTTTTCCTAAAAATTTTCTTTGAGTGGTGTGGATATTGTTTTTTCAAGTGGAATCAGCTGTTCGTCGGACATCTTGTTAATTACTTGAACTGATGGTGGTGGGTGAGTCAGCCCTGGGCTTCCAGGTGGGCTCCCCCCGGTCACTTATTAATTGCAAGTTTCCTCGGAGCAATACCTTTTGAGGCATCTCCGAGTGTTTGTGTTTGCCGCCGGTGGGTGCATTGGTCTCCGGATCGCCAGCAGAACCTCCTCCGCCATCCGCACCTCTCCTACGTCCTCTCGGCGGCCAGGAGTCCCTGCCTATTATTCAGGGCAAACTCCTACATTACAAGCTTCACTGCGCCGATTGAGCGGTTATCACCAAGTGCGCCTTTTCTTTTTGGCTCCCTCACTCTGCAAAGGCGCTGGGTGGCAAAATACGAGCCGCGCGCCATTTTGAGCTTCATCATCGCTGCCCACCATTTTCTTTTAAACCAAAGATTACTCGCAGCAGCAGGGAGCGCATTTGGACATCGCCGGTCATTTACTTACCTGGGATTGACGTGTTGGTGAGGAGCCTTTGCGAAGCGGCTTGTTGGGGTGTTCTGACACCTATTTGGCCACTATTTCTTTTCATCGTTTGCTGTGTGCTATACTTGCCTTACTTGCCTTCAAAGACTCATCTGACTGACAGGCCCTATTTGTTTCCTGCCTCCTTTAGTCGTGACTGTCTCCTGAATTTAAAAAAAAAAACTAATTAAAAATATTAATCAATTAATTATTACTATTCAATTTCATCAACTTATCTCTGATTAACTTGTCCAGATGGCGGAGTGTGATCTGTCCTCCGACCTCGAACCATCCTATAGTCCACCTGAGGCCAAGAAACGCTCCAAGGCTCCTGCCAAAGCCTCCAAACATTGAGCTGTTCGGGCACATTCTGCCAGTCCTCATCCTACCATGCGCACTGCAGCAGCTGACAAGGCTGAGGAGAAAAGACGCAAAGCCTTTGAGAAACAATATCTTCTTGCTCAGCAGAGGGTCCAGTCTTCTAACCGCCAGATGTCTCCTGACAAGCCTTCTCCAGCATCTCAGGACCCTCCTGCTGCCACCCATTGTCCAACTGAAGTTGAACTCCTCCGGGAGTCCGCTTTTCCACCTGCTTCCTTAGGACCCAGTGCTCATGCTATTCATCATCGGGGTCGTTCTGTTCTGGAGGCTACTTTCACCCCGACTGCCGCTGGTCTCTGTCCTGCTGACGGCCTTCAACCAGCACTCTCTCGAGATATCCAGGACCTAGTGTCTCAGACAATCTCTAGGATCTTGACTTCAGCTCCTCACCAGGGACTCCAGGGTCTTTCCATGCCGGCTATGCACCCACCATTGTCTCAGGCGTATGGCGATCTGCGTCGTGGCTATTCATATCAAGCAGAATCTCTTCTTGCCGACGATTCTGTCTGGGATGAGGAGGAAACCAAAGAGATGGAGTTGTCTGAGGACGAGGACCTTGCTCCTGAGAGACCTTCCTTCACGGGCCTCTTCTGCCCTTCTATGTTCAAATCCTTGCTCCACAAAGCTAAGCTTACCACAAATATGGGAGTGTCGAGCACACAGCCATCTCAATAGGCAGATCCTTATCCCTATGATGACTTGTTTCAGCTGCACAAGCCGAAACAGGACTTTATTCCATGTCCTGAACTGTTCACGGACGTGGTCCAAAAATCATGGTCCCAACTGGCTTACATCTCGGCCCCGAATGGATTAGATAAAAAGTTGTATTGTTTGGACCCTTCTTTACAAAATCTGATCCAGCTGCCTTCTGTAGATGCGCTGGTGGCTCAATTGACGTCTTCTTCCGTCATTTCTAATGATGTGCTTGATGGTCTCAGGACCAAGGACAGAAAGGCTGAACTGTCTTTCTGTAAGACACATCAGGCGACAGCCTGGGCCATCAGGGCGGCAACATCTACATCCTTCTTTGCTCGCGCATCTCTTATTTGGTTGCGCCAACTGGAGGAGCGCTTATCACCTGACGACAGCAGGCTCCACAAGGACATTAATAAAATAGTGGCAGCCACTGAATATTCGGCAGATGCCTCCTTGAATGTGGCCAAGTTTGCTTCAAGAGCCCTTGTTTCTACCGTCACTTCTTGGCGCCTTCTTTGGCTCCGTCAGGGCCGATCTCAAATCAAAGTGGAAGCTTGCATCTGCTCCCTACAAGGGTTCCTTTATCTTTGGAGAGGCTTTGAACCCTAAACTAGTGGAGGATAAGGATAAACGTAAAATTATGCCATCCTCCTTCAGACGACAGGATAGGAGATTTGCTTCTTATAACCAGAAACAGCCCTTTTGGACTGAGTCTGAACCCAACGGGTCCTATTTTCCTAGGCAATACTCCCAGGGCGTCGATCGGTCCGCTGACAGGCCTGCCTATCAGGATCGGGGCAGAGGTCAGCCCAAAGCCAGGCGACAGTTCCGTGGAGCCACCAGCCGATCATTCAAAAGGAGCAAGTGACTACCACGCAGATCTACCCATTGGTGGTTGTCTCCTCCACTTCTTGCCCCAGTGGGTTTCCTCCACGACAGATGCCTGGGTCCTCCAAACAGTGAGGTTCGGCCTCACATTGGACTTCCTCTCCAGCCCTCCGAACCGCTTCATTCCCTGTCCGGTATCAGGCAATCTGGAGAAGAGAGGATTGATGGACGCAGTGGTTCAACATCTGCTCAACATCTGCGCTATCGAACCTGTACCGGTGGAACAACGGGGATCCGGGTTCTACTCGCGCCTTTTTCTCGTGCCAAAGTCTTCCAGGGGCTGGAGGGGAATCTTAGACCTAAAGGCCCTAAACAAATTCATCAGGTATCACCACTTCAAAATGCAGTCGCTCAAGTCGATTCTGCAGGGCATCCGTTGGGGGGATTTTATGATGTCAATCGACCTCAAGAAGGCTTATCTGCAGGTCCCGATTCGTCCTTCTCATCGACGCTTCCTTCAGTTTGCCTACTCAAACCGACACTTCCAATATTGGGCCATGCCATTTGGCCTCTCGTCCTCCACTCGGACCTTTATGAAGCTGTTAGCAACAGTGGCTGCCTCTCTGCGGCAGATCCCCATCAGAGTTATGTGCTATCTGGACAACATCATCATTCTGTCTGCCACACAGGATCAAGCTGTGGTCGACTTAAGGACAATGTCTTGTCTCTTGCGACAGCACGGGTTTTCTCTGAACCTAGATAAGAGTCAACTCCTGCCCACCACTTGCATTCTCCACCTTGGAACTGTCATAGACTCGGTCAGCGGCCATGTGTTCATATCTCCCGACAGGATGTGAATTATAAGATCTTCGGTGACTCAGGTATTATCGCTCAGAGCCATTCCCCTGATCACATTGTCCCAGTTGCTCGGCAAACTAATATCTTGCATTGCAATAGTCCCGTGGGCCCGTCTCCACAGTCGACCTCTTCAGTGGTACCTTCTGCCTTATCAGAGGTCTCACCGGGCAAGCTCGAACACCAAGGTTGTCCTCCCGGCGGCAGTCCACTTGTCTCTGAGGTGGTGGGTCTCTCCGCCCATACGGAACGCGATGGCGACGGCGTATCACACCCAGAAGAAACCACTGCCGGAGAGAATCTTACCACATTCCACCCGAAGTGCAGCCACTTCAGCCGCTTGGGCTACCCAGGCATCCATCATAGACATCTGTAGGGCTGCAACGTGGACTTCTTTGACACCTTTTGTTAGACACTACAAAATAGACTCCTTTGCCTCGGCTGAGGCATCCTTTGGTTGGCATGTGCTGCAGTCGGTTCTAGCTTTCCCCACCCGGGATAACGCAGCCGCCCTCCCGTCATCTGACTAGCTTGGGTATATCCCAACATTTGGATTCTCCAAGCAGCGCGCTGGAGAATGGACATTGTCTTACCCGAACGTCCCTTCTTGGCGCACTGCTGGAGAATCCAACCCACCCCTTCGGCTGCGTTCTGTGGTGCCGGCTGGTTTGTTTCTCTTCTTTGTTTGTTTTGGCAGCACCGTCCTCTATTTGTCTTCGTGAATAAACTGGAGCTCAGCCAAGCGAAGGAGAAGTGGCCAAGGACGTTTCTTAAAGAAACATTCACCCAGTCTGGCAATCAAGCTGAGGAATAATCCAACATTTTTCGCCGAGAAGGGATGTTCAGGTAAGACAACGTCTGTTTCATTGTAAGAAAAGAACGTTGTCTCTATTTCTGGGTTTATTTAAGATCCAGTTATTCTCACAGTTTCCCAGATTTTTGAGAGCATCCAAATTCTTTGGCCAGCATGATGCTGCTTAGAACTTTAAAATTTTTCATGATAAATTGATTAAACGTACTAGACCAGTATAATAGCCACGATGAAATTGCTTGATGAAAATTTATTTGATGACATGATAGGCTGAAATGCCCTGTTCATAGTTTATGTAATCTTCTTGTTCTTCTTGTTCTTCTTGTAGTCTTCCTTCTATTTCACATTGCTTTATTATAAACATCCTAGCTAGAATTATTTATTGCTGTTTATTGATTGATTTAAAATTACACTATTTCAGTTTTAAAGTGAGAAAGATCGATGGCTTAATGTAGATGAGAGTTTTCATGAGTCAGCAAATTTATGCCAGTAAAGAGGTAAAGTGATAGAAAGTACAATAGCTAATGAAATTTTAGTTGATTGTTCAAATGTAATTAATAACTCAAGTTACGCAAATGAATGATACTATAGTGCTGGGAATAAGTAAAATATTGAGGGAATAAAATTAAATCCAGTGGAAACAAATCTAAACTAGTTGTTGATCATTGCTAATATAGTTGACTTTTTATTCTATTCATTTTTAATATTGAGGGACACAGGTTTGTTTTCCAGATGTAATTGATCTCACAGGGGATGACAAAGATGATCTACAGAGAGCTATTGCCCTCAGTTTAGAGGAATCGAACAGGACATTCAGGGAGACTGGGATTACAGATGAGGAACAGGCCATTAGTAGGTAAGTACATGTTGTACTGTATCTGGTTTGGAAAATTTACTTCCAGTACCTTCCACCTAGAAGGACATGGTTGAGAGAGAGAGAGAGAGGGAGGGAGGGAGGGGGACAGAGAGAGGGGGAGGGGGAGGGAGGGAGACACACACACACACACACACACACAGAGAGAGAGAGAGACACAGAGAGAGAGAGATGGAAAATTGTTCTTCCAAACAACAATTCTTCAGAGTTCTTCAGAAAAATACAGTCTTAGATCAACAAATTTTGTACACTTTTTGTAATTTTTATGCATTAGTACAGTGAAATAGAAATTAATTATTAGGGAAAGTTTATAGTATAAAAGGATAATTTAATATTCTGAATGATTTCCCACTGTGATTTGTGTATATAATGATACTTAACAGTTTGTGAACGCTTTGAATTTTCAATATTTCTGCATAAATATGATCTAAAATGTTGTTTTCCATGGAAAATTTGTTCATTTATTTATTGACCAAGTTATTCAAAGATACATAAGTGATAATAGTTATGTAATAGAACACATTGTGGTTATAACAAGTATTTGTGCCATAATACTTGTTTTGAAATTGTTTTCGCTGAAGCATGACCACACCTCCTAAAACTGCTCTTCTGAGAATTAGTTGTGGCTTTGTCTCTTTCTAAAGTGAGCTGCTCAACGATGCTTTGCTATAGCTTTTAGAACAGAGTAGTCTTATCCATGGCTTGACAGTAGGAAAAATGACACATTATTATATTTATTTATAATATTATACACATTTTATATTTACATTTATGTACTAAAATCACAATGGTCTAATATGGGTAATTATTGCATAACCTATTGCTTAAAATAATCTGTAATTTAGATTATGTAGTGTAAAAAAAAAAATCAGGAGTCTGATAGTACCTTTCTGACTAATAAATGTTATTAAAAGGCATAAGGATGATGAAGATTTGTGAAAATGTATATCCAAATTGTTAAGACTATTTCTTCTAATTATTTCATTTATTTTCTAAGAGTTTTAGAAGCCAGCATAGCAGAAAACAAAGCAAGTCTGAAAAGAACACATCCAGAAGTCTGGAGTGATTCTCCAAATCCATACGATAGAAAACGTCAAGATATTTGTCCAGTAGGATTAAAAAATGTTGGTAACACATGCTGGTTCAGTGCTGTTATACAGGTAATTATTAATTTTATTAAGCTTTTGGGTTTATTATAATAAAAAGACAATTGCTTGAAATGCACGGAGAAATTAATGATATGGATACATTATTATAAAAAGTCTCCGGCAAGTTATTTTCTGTATACCTATTTTTATTTTTTAAGACCCTGATATACTGTGTCATTAAATCAAAATTATTTGATAAACGAGTCAGTACATTATGCATGTTATTGGATAAAGGATCAGACCAGAAACTATGTTAAGACTCTGCTTCAATAATCAATTTATAATTTATATGCATCATTGCCATGCTAAACTAAACAACTCTGATGCCAGAGCCAGTTGTTTTGGGCATGTATGAAAGCTTTTGGTGTTTGAGAATGAACAATGATATCACTGGTAATAATAATGTTAATATCTCCTATTTTTGAGCTCTAGGCTACTTGAATACTATAAATCAAGTGAAAATCTAAGAAATATACCTATTTTAGAGTAATATTATCATGGATTATAATTGTTGTAAGCTTTTTTTTTTAAAAAAAAAGGCTTAATATATAATATATATTTAATATGTAATTCATTGTAAAATAAGAAACATAACTTGCATAATTACAACTACAGGTAGTCTTCGACTTACAACAGTGTTATGTTCAAAGTTACAACAGCACTAAAAAAGCGATTTATGACTTTTTCACACTTACGACCATTGCAGCATCCCTGTGATCACATGATCAAAATTCAGACGCTTGGCAACTGATTCATATTTATGATGGTTGCAGTGTCCCGGGGCCATGTAATCACCTTTTGCAGCCTTCTGATAAACAAAGTCAATGGGGAAGCCAGAATCACTTAATAATCTTGTTACTAACCGAATAACAAGTAGAAACTGAAGTTTTAAAATATACTAAGAACTAATATTTCACTTATACCTAATAGAAATTTTATAGCAGCTACTGTCCAGCAACATATGGTAAAAATCGATACTTTAAAAAGTATATTAATATTGTAATTTAGTGGTAATAATAAATATCTATAGGTTTGTTTCTTCCTTTTTATTTGCCTAGCTTAGTGGGCTAATGTTTCAGCTAACTATCTTAATTTACTTCATATGTGATAAATTTGGACATTACCTACTACAGTATTTATTTAGCCACAGATTGATAGGCTCCTTAGGTTGCATCAACTGTGTGACAATATTTCATGTTTTCATCAGGGGTCTCTTGAAATCTGATACGGGGTCATCAATGTGTAACATTGATAGGGGTCATCAATGTGTAACATTATCTTTATTAGTCAGTGACTTGCAATGTGGAAAAGTACTAAAATTAAAACCAAAACAAACATATTCTACAGATGCAGATTTCCCTTAATATATGTGGCTTCATGGAATATTAGTTGCATTGATATGTGCTTTTATAAATCATGTTCTTTGTTTTTCATCATTGTAATATGAGCCAAAGATTTATTTTTATTCAACACTATGTTCATGTGTGCCAGAAAACTAAAGTTACTTTCAACGTTCTGTTATACCATGTGGCAGCACAAATCTGTGAATTTGTATACTCTTACAGATGACTTAATTCCATATGATTCTGTGTAAATTTTATAGATAAGTAAAGCTTACAACTTAGATATCTATATCTAATTTTGCCATATATTTATATGTAACCAGTACTTGTTTAAATATCTCCTTAAGATTTTTTTTCAAGGATTATATTAAAATCTGTGTTAAATTCTCCTCTTTGTATAGTTTCTAACTAGATTTTTATCCTTCATAATTATGCAAGCAACAATAATGACTCCACTTTTTTGATAATAGATAACGTTCAGTCTCAGCTTCTTGACTTTTTCCCCATTTTCATTCCTTTTTTTTTACATTTAATGTAGGAAAATGTTGTAAAGAATATTTTTAAAAGGACCCGAACATGTTTTTGGTATACATTGATTGGCAGTTAAAAGTGCTAATGTGCATATAACGTTGTCATATGTCCTTTTTCAATACTTCCTCTGCCACTTTGGTTTTAATTTGTTAAGTATCCAGAGAATAGATTTTTTTTATTAAGCAAATGTATATGCAATCTTATTGAAAATATTACAGTGACAAAAATGGATTCCTAATTTGTTAAGTCCAGGATCTTTTAACAGACAAATGCTTATTTGATTGATATGAATAAAATAATTAAAAATTAATTTTCATGTATATGGATATCAGTTTATTTAGATTCTATATGTGTAGATATGTAAGGTTCTGTATGTATAGGTAGAGGTATAAATTAGCATAATAGATTTTGTTGCATAGTCCTCCTGAATCCACTCATTTATTTCTTTTCTTACCAAAGAAAGCAGGAAAAGCAGAACCATGGATAATTCATATTTTCTTGTTGCTTGTTTTTTCCCCTGAAATACAAGCTGTAACATTCATGTAGGCTCCAGTTAGCACATAAAATGTTGGAAGCCACAGTCAGCATTACATTAGAACAGTAGAAGCAATAAATGTTATTTTATATTAAAAGCATTACATTAGAACAGTAGAAGCAATAAGTGTTATTTTATATTAAAAGTGGTTTTTAATACCTTTGTCATTCATTCTAGTGCATTTTTGCATGATCGCAGTTTATTAGATCTTGCTCACATAAAAATACAGAATTGTTATTTATTTGTAAGTATGTCTCCCAACGTCCCCAAAAATAGAGTTTGCTTCCAAGTCACAATATGCCAATTAGTGAATTGCTAGTCATAATCAATTTTTGTTAGTTTGTTAGTTTAAATTTTTCATTTTTTACATAAAAAGTACCATATATGGATTACATCCTGTGAACCAGTTCTTTGCTTCTTAGTTCTTTTATGAATTGCAGTATATCTAATAATTACTTCTACGAAGTAATGCTAAATTTATATTTCCTTTTTGTTTCAGTCATTATTTAACCTGTTGGAATTTCGAAGGCTAGTCTTGAATTACAATTTACCAGCAAATGCTCAAGATCTCCCCCGAAACCAAAAGGTATAATTATATAGGCTGCCTTTTACTGTACACTGCCCAGAAGTCCGTCTTCGAGACAGAAATGTGAACAATAAACACACAAACAAACAAATTGTGGGAGTAGGTAGTTGCAATTTATCGGTAGATTTATTGTGCAGTATTGACAAGAAAAGTAGTCGCATTATATTTCAATTGTATTTAGGTATGTGTGTAGCAGTGGTGGGTTTCTACCGGTTTGCCCTGGTTCGGGCAAACCAGTAGTGGTGGCGGCGGGAGGCTCCGCCTATCCACCCAGACATCATGGACCCTCTGCGCATGTGCAGAAGGTTCTGCGCATGTGCAGAAGGGCCACGCGTGAGCGAAGTGAGCACACACGCTCACAGTTCCGAACTGGAGCGAAGGTAAGTGGAGCCCACTACTGGTGTGTAAGCATATTTGTATATACATAAGTATTTCAAACAAGTTATAGATGATAATATACTAACAAGTTTACAGAATAATTTTACAGCACTTTAAAGGCTAATGACATAACTGTATTTGGGACCAGAATATCTGTCACTAAGTGAAGTAGTTGTTAGGTGAAACATCCCATGACTGCACCACTTAGCTCCAGTAGTCCCAGTTTCAGTCATTAAGCGAAGACCTCTTCTCCTGACATGCTCCACTTGCCTCCATTTCAACTTCCCTGGTCTGCATATCTCTGCTCCATCTCTATGTCTTCTATTCCACCTCCATGTATCTCTGTCAGCCACCAGCCCATGCCATATCCATTTGACCTTCACCGTTTGCATCCTTCTGGTGCTAATGAGCTGCACCTGGCTGAGTGTCTGTTTTGAATTAACACGAATGAGAGAAATAATTTGCTTCCATTTTTTTCAGAGATTTTTAATATGAAATTACTGCTGATAAAAAAGCTAAGATCATAGTAGATGTATAACTAGCAAGCTATTAAAATGATAGTCCAGATATAATTAATAGAAACAAGTTTATTGTAAAGCAAGGGAGTACAACTTTGAATAGATCTGTGATGTGAAATTTATTAATTTGAGATGTTGTTTTTGCTGACTTTTAACTTCTTTATAGACTTGTTGGCTGTTAGCTTTTGTTAATGACCTGGAATAGGGAGTAAACAAAACTTGTAAATCAATAATAGTTCCATCAACTCATCAAACTTGTTGATTTTTGGGGGGTATAGGGAAGAAAAAGAAATAATGGTTTAGTCTAAAATAATATAACCGTATTGGAGTTTGTTAATATTGTGATGAGAACATATTTAGCCTTTTTAAGAGGATCGAGTAATTGATTTGTAATTGAACTTCTTACAGATTTGTAAAAATACAAACTTCATTATTTATAACTATTTCAAATACAGGAACATAGAAATTTACCTTTTATGCGCGAATTAAGATACCTCTTTGCACTTCTTGTTGGCTCGAAAAGAAAATACGTTGACCCATCAAGAGCTGTTGAAATTCTTAAAGATGCATTTAAATCAAATGATTCTCAGCAGGTAATTTAAGAACTTTCTACCTTACTTTAAATAAAAATAGTTATCAAAACTTGGAGAAATGATACAAATAAAACATTACCAAAAATACTTTTACCTGATGAAATTTTCAGACTGGCTAATTTGTTTAAAAAAATGAAGGATTTTTTTAAACTAATTAAACTAAAAACTAATGAAGGATCTACCTAAGGTTGTCAATTTGTCGAGATATTAGTAGATTTATGAATATGTTCATTTTTTTTTGGTGGAATCATTTTTTTCTTTTCTTTTAGATAAAACCACAGAGGTGGAAGAGTACATAGGCTACCATTCTATGTTCAGATAAAATATCCACAACCCCATCCAATAAATGGGAGATTATCTGCCTCAAATATTGAATAGTTTCAGTATTTTGACCTTTATTCTACTTCACTATCTATACGATAGCATTAATCAAATCTGTAGTTTTGCTAACTTTTCCTTCTATCATGTTCCCAAGTTATTAATAATTGTATTAATATAGTAATGAATGTCCATGAGTATGAAAAGTACTAATCTAGGACTGAACTTTATGGCAACCAAATATGTTTCATATTTGATAAGGAATTATTGATAGGCATTTTCAGAGTGTAATTCAAACCAGTTTTATTGTCATGCCAACCAACTATGATTTAAAAAACTTTGTAATCAAAAAATTGTGTGGTACTTTATTACATGTTTTACTGAAACCAATATATATTACTATTATAGCATTCCTACAATCTGTTAGAAACTTGCCGAGTTAAGTTAAGATAGTTGTTTACTCTATGAATAATAGTTTATGATATAATAATGCTTTGTTTTCATGGTGCTTACAGATCTATATCTTTACGATCTGCTCTTGAGCCTCTTGGGAGTCAGTATCTTTCCTTGAGCATAAAAAAAAATTGGTTTCCAGTAATTAGACACCCCAGATTTCTCAAAGATGACATATTTTCAACCATATCAAAAGCATTTTCTTTCATTATTCTGCGATGCAGGTGTATAAAAGCTTTCCTTATTTTAAATCTATCTGAAAAGGTACTATTAGTTGCTTGTAAAATTGTTTTTGTTTTAGTTTAGCATTCTTTGGAAACATCAGTTTTTTCATCCTTTAGGTTTTCCTAAAATAGTCTGAGCTACTGTGTATTCTTCTTTGATAAGTTACCTCATTCTGCCTCCTGATTTCTAAATGTTTCATATCTTGTTTTATATCTTCCCTTAATATTTTGCTCAATCTCATTTAATTCTGCTACTGTGCTTCTCTTTCCCTTCTCTCTTCTTTGGAATTGTTTGTGCTTGTAATACCTATTGTTTTAGGAACTTCCACCTACATTCCAGGCTGTTTCTTGTTAACTACATTTGCTATGTAATCTTAAACAAGTTAAACGATCAAATACAAGGTATTTGTGTTTCAGATATTTGTTTAACTAATTAGACTTTAGCTTCCTTTAAAATTATAGCATTTTATGCTACTCTGTTATTTGCAATGAACTTGCCTTTTCATACTGGTTATAAATGAGAAATAGTTGACCTCTTTATATCCTTACCAACTCTGTGAAAGAATTTATTTTTTATAGTAGATAAGTCTCCTGTCACTCTTATTTCATTGCGGTTGGGTTTTTTTTTTTTGTTTGTTTTTTTTTGCTTATGGAATTGTCTTAATTGGGTTAGTAAATTCCATCAAGGCTTTCACTTTATGTATTCTTCCACTTTTAAAAATATTCACATGTAAATCCAAAATCATAGAGTTTTCTGTTTTGCAGGGTAGGTGGTTTGGATACAGGCAATTCTTTCCTTTTTCCTGTTTCTATCTTTTTAACAAATTGTGATCTTCAGTTGATGTAGTCTATGGGAGTATGCCCACCATTTTTATGTTATGTTTTATGTTTTTATGTTAAACCATACTACATTTCTGTACTACTACTGTGTTTCCTCGAAAATAAGACAGGGTCTTATTTTCTTTGGATCCCCCAAATAAGGACTTGGCCTTATGATCGGGGAGTCTTATTTGGGGGTGCAGGAGGTGGTGAGCGTGGAACTGGATGTCCCGTTGCTGTCGTTGCCTCCCCTCCCCATTCTTCTCATTGGCCGCTGCCCTAATGTGTCCTGCCGCCGCTGCTTCCTTGTGGAGCAGGGCTCTGCAAGGCTTGTGCCGTTGCATGCACGAACTGCATCACCGCCACGAGCTTTATCATACTGGCACAGCTGGCATCCTGCCGCTCACGGCAGTGCCAGTATGTCAAACCTTGCGGCTGTGCTCTGCAGTTCCTGCATGCAACGGCACAAGCTTTGCAGAGTCCAGCTTTATGAGGCTGCAGCAGCGGCACGACGAGTCTCACAAAGACTCATTTCTGGCAGGTGGGGCGGGGGAGAAGCAAGATGCGTGGAGTGAGATATGCTCCCCTTGCTGTTTCTTCTCCCCCCCCCCACCAGGCATGTCAGGGCTCCTGCCACCCACCCCTACCCACCCCCTTTAGGGTGCAATTTGAGAGGTGCCACCCCTCTCAATAAAGACACGGTGGGGAAGGGAAGCAGCCAGGCTGCTGTTGCCATTGGGGTGGGATGGGACGTGTTGGGCCGCAAGACACGTGTCTTACCTTTCCAGCACCATCATGTTCCTCGCCGTTCTGTCCAGGGAGACACGTTGTAGAAAAAACTTTCTCGCGAGTTCAAGGAGTTTGGCTGAACTCGTGAGAAAGTTTTTTCTACAACGTGTCTCCTTGGACAGAATGGCAAGGAATGTGACGGTGCTGGAAAAGCAAGACGTGCATCCCGCTTCTTGGCCACCCCACCTGCCACCCCCAAATTGTACTCTAAAAGGGGCGGGTGGGGATGGGTGGTTAAGCGAGGAGCAGGAGCCCTGTCATGCCCGGTGGGGGGAGTGGGGCGCGTAGTTGGTGGTGGGGGGCTTATTTTGTGGGGATGGCTTATATTATCACATGTCCTGAAAAGCCCGATTGGCCTTATTTTCAGGACATATCTTATTTTCAGGGAAACACAGTAGTTCATGACTATCTTGCTCATTTCCCAGACACTGGGCAATTAGTATATATATACAACAAAGGCTAAGAATTTTGTAGACCAATATTTTTTCTGATTTAAGTAGGTTTGTCCTAATGGAGTAACATTGGATAGGGTACATCCAATTTGTCCTTATTGCATGGGATGATCTCCAGTGCTATAACAAGATACAATTGAGATTTCCATCTTTCTGTAAAAGATCATTTCTCAATCCTTATGAGGCGAAATCCAATTTATATCAATTCTTCACATGGATTTCTTTAGATAACAGGCCATGTGTCTCATTTTCACATCCTTTCTGAAAGTAGAAGTTATATTCATTGTTTATTTCTTGTCCTTTCGATGGACCTAAGTTATGTAGGAGAACTATAGCTGAGGCTGCAGGATTTTACTTCCTATATATTTCAAGTTACTATGATGTGAGTATGGCATGTAATCATCTGTAGGAATGTCTTTGAGAGATAGGAAAAGGAGGAGCTGAAAACTAGGTAACAATCAGATAAGGAACAACTTGCAGAAGGAATGAGGCATAGCAAATATCTTAGAAGAGGCCCTTCCTACTTTCTTGGACTGTAAAAGTGTGAGAGAAGAAAGATGTACTTTCAGACTTGCAATTACTTGCAACTTGTTTGATGTTTCTTGTTCCAATTGCCTTGAGGGGCTGACATTAACAGTACCATTCCTTCTGCAGATAAGTTGCCTCTTATCTGCCCGATGCCTAATCAGCAGCATCTCCTCTTAATTGGGTTAGTAAATTCTATCAAGAAGTACATTTTCACAGACCATCATACAATATCATTTTTACCCAAATATATTTTCAGTTAATTTAATAATTCACAAGTTGATGGGCCTACACATAATCTGATCCTCAGACCAATGAGGCACCAGCTGTCAACTCGCAAAGCATTCCTGACCTGCTCTCAAGTTGCCATAGGCAGGGGATGAGGAATCGAGCCTCACAGCTGCATTGAAGAACTTGCATTTCAATCAAAACAAAGCACATTCCAAATGGCAACATCAAGATCATCTCCACGGAGATCCAAAGTGGCCAGAGGGAGTGACTTCTACAACCCACGAAATTGCTTCCTTGGGGAATGTGACTGATGACACACCTTGGGGGGAGGGGGAAACAGGGTCAGAGCCAAGGCGCGAATTAAGTGAGGTCAGAGTTGGCTTCACTTGGTCCGCACTGACATGAAGCTCCTAATAAATAACTGGATTTCTTTTGAAGTTTGGCTTGAGGCTCATGATTTAATTAGGGCTACCCTAAGTATTCATTTAGGGCACAGTTACCTTTCCTGTTTTGCAAATTCTATTCTCTCCCCTCTTCCTCTCTTGTATTTTTTCTTCTTAAAAGCTGTCTTCTTCCATGAGGTACAGAATATCTTGTTGCCTTGTTTCTGATTGTTGGTCTTGTCCACTGGGCTTGTTTGTCAACCTGATTTTCTTCCGTCTAGAAATTTGCTTCATCTTTCAGCTCCTGTTAGTTTAGTAAAATATAGTCACTTTAATGAGTTGGCCACTTAGTGCTCCATTCATTGTAATTTTTCTTCAAGGACTATGCTTGCTACAAATATACGCTGAGCTATTTTGGTAAAGAAAAATAGCATGACAGTAGCCATTTGAAATTATGGTTCTCACTTCATCACCACAAATGAAATACTTTTATTTATACTTTATCAATCCAATTTCAGGCTAGAAAATATGTTAGGAACAGCCCAGTGAACTGCAATGTCAAATTCCTGTTAGTGCTCCATTGACAAAATTCTGTCAGTTCTATTTGTTTATTATAGTGCCTTTTGCACTTCCAAGTATTGCACATACGTGATTTTTCCTATATTCCTCTCTTTATATGTTTGTTTATTATTTCGCAACAGCAAGATGTGAGTGAATTCACACACAAGTTGCTGGATTGGCTGGAAGATGCCTTTCAAATCCAGGCTGAAGAGGAACAGTAAGTGACTCTTATAATAAAGATTAATTTATAATTGAGTGTATTTATTCACTCAGTATTTAGCATTAGAAATCTTATGTAGCCCAACTCTTGTAATCCTGTTATGATCCTGAAATGCAATGCAACACAACACATATATTTGAATAAGGATAGCTTAGATGAAAAATGTAATCTCTACAGTTCATGTAAAAGAAACTGGTAGAAGAGTGAAGCAGGCAGATGTAAATTCATATTCTTGTCCTAGATTATCTGGATTGCTCTCCCAGTGAATACAGTTTGAAATTATTCATCATGCAGCTATTTCAAGATCAGTATAGAGTGGTTTGCTTCACTTTATCAGATTTATTATTAATATTTTCTATATGTAGGAAAATAATTCATCCTACTTGAATTGAAATATTTTAAAGGAATTAATATTTGAATATAGTTGAAAATCACTTCATGGATTCTGGTTGAAAATTTGGATACCAATTTCATGATAAAATTAACCTCAAAATAATTATAATTGACTACTATAAATTATTAATATAATATACTGGAGAAAGTTCCATTGATGCAAATATTCATGTGTAACCATTTGATTAAAATATATGGAATAACTTGCATTTAATCTTAACAAAGATAATTCTGTCTTTAGGAATGGAGAAAAGCCAAAGAACCCAATGGTAGAACTGTTTTATGGCCGATTTTTAGCAGCTGGATTTCTTGAAGGTATTATCTTGAGTATATTTGTAGTTCAATTATCCTACTAATATTTTAATACTAAATGTAGTACTATATACTACTTTTATAATAAAGCCCTAAAATAGCCTTAACATGGCTTTTTAAAAGGACTCCTCAATCCCTTATCTCACTCAAAGAAAATGTCCTTAACTTTTTTTATATACTGGGAAGAAACGTTTTCCCAACTTGTACTTTCTTATCATGGTTCTGGGATTTTATTTTATTTTTTTGGAAGGGAGGATGGAACCTAGTATTTAGTTACAACTTTCACATATCATGTACAGAGTTTCACCTGTGGCAGATATTTAAAATCATATTTGATAGATCAGTTAGATCATGTTTAAAACTTTATAAAAAGGTAGTAGTGTTCACTATGTATGTTTCCTGTTGAAATCTTATACCTCCCTCTTCTGATAAGGGAAGAAATTTGAAAATACAGAGATGTTTGGCCAATATCCACTTCAAGTTAATGGCTTCAAAGATCTTCATGAGTGCCTAGAAGCTGCCATGGTTGAGGGAGAAATTGAATCTTTACACTCAGAAAATTCTGGAAAATCTGGTCAGGAGGTAAGTGATATTATACATTTGGCAATACCGATAACCCTTTCCATGATGCACGCCTAATTTAAAATATAGATAACACAAAATATTTTGGCAAGTCATTTATTTACCCAAACAAAGAAGAGCTTCATGCACTTTATGTTTATTTGGATCTCAATCAATTCTGAAATTTCTGTTTTAAGAATGTAAATCTATGTCTGAAATGTGGAACAGGATTCTTTTATCTACTTTATCCTCAGTTGTTCCAATAACCTGATATAGGGGATTACTGAATCAAAATTTCACCAAAAAAAAGTAAATAAGAACAGTATTTGAACCACAAGCATACTGTTGACATCAGAGAAAAACACTGAAACCATGATATAAAACTATTCATACAATTTATAATATAAAATCAAAAGATTAAATCAGGTGAAACAGTTATATGATTTTAATGATTAAATTCAAATAAATGCTAAATTAGTCAAAGCATAATCAGTGACAGATTAATTTATATGATACAATATTTAAAGTATTAAAAAGTTTATTTTTTCCATTCCAACGTGAACATACATAGGGAAATGTAACTGGGCCAGTCACCCAGCTGCTTTTATTCCTAAGGCAAGTCCTGGTATCTAACTTGATGTCTTTAATCACTACATCCAACTTGCACATACATATGCATACTTAAAAGTTATAAATATTTAAGCATAAAGTAAAATATCTTGATTCTAATAGTAGTTGCAAATTCCTACATGGCTTTCAAATTTAGAGAAAAGTGCAGAGAAAAGTTAAGAAAAGTAAAACATTGCTACAGAGAAAAATTATGTTACTAGCTAAGAAAAATTAAAGAATAGAATGACCTGACATTTTGGGACAAAAGCTAAAGGCCTAACGTTATAAGTAATTCAGCAGCTTGGTCCCTGACATATAAAAAAACTCCCCATTTTTCTGAATCAGCATATTTTATATTCTAGCAATTCTGCTTCTTATGTTACTCCCAATTTTCCTTCTTTCCTCCTCCTAGCATGTGACCATGTGGAAGATCTGCTTTTTTTCAGTTCAACTGAGTGTTTATCCACAGGTCATGAAAGGAATTGCTGGCTTGTTCCCCAGGCCCGACATTGTGTGTTGAGAGAGAACTACTGGCCCAAAGTCACTTAGCTGGCTTATGTCCCTAAACAGGACTAGAACTCATAAACTCTGCTTTCTAGCCTAATGCCTTTATCATTAGAGCAACCTGGCTCTTATCATTCCCAATTTTATTGGTTGTTATATTGTTTGGATTCTCATTGTCTCTTCATTACATCACTTTTCTTCTAATTAAAACTGGTATTTGTGGATTGTTAAGCCAATTTTTTTCTGTTCTTAATGGGATTTGCTTAATGGGATTTACTGTCTCTTTATCGGTAACCAAATAATAAGTTAGTCTACTCAAAATGTTCTTGGTTCCAAAACAACGTCCATACGTTCATACAGAGTTTCAAACTCTTTTTAAGAGTGATCAGTTTTATTGTGGCATATATTAAGATTTAAAAAATAGAAAATAAAGCAGAAATAATTCATATTATTTACATATTTAACTTCCACACTATACTGTAAGTAGAAATATTACATTCATAAAGCAAGATATAATAGTATAAATTTACATGTTAAAATTCATTTATGTATCAGTGTTCTGTTAAAATAAATCTTGTTTTTCCATATCCAATTGCTGCATAGCATTGAATCTCTATAACTGTCTATGTATTTTGTCTCAAAATAATTATATAAATATTTGAAGTAGTTTCTCAGAGTGTGTAATATAGTTGTGATCTATTAAACCATACCATGAATGTTGGTTGTATATAAGTCACAGTTGACTTAGAGAAAAGCCTAGAGAAAACTTTATATAATAATGTTCTATTCAGTCTGCAGCTCTTCAGAAAGTTTTCCATATCATTTAAGCAGTATTTAGTTCAAGCCATGACTTCAAGCTATCTTATCTAGTTCAGGGTTGGCCTTGTTCAGGTTCTATTTATCCATTAAATCTAATTCTTTTCACACAGCATATTTAAACCTTTAAGTGTGCTATGGTTTCATTTGACCTATATCTGAATGCACCCTATTGTTGTTCCATATTTGTTCTTAACTGCAGCAAAAAAAGAGAGACTTATAGTTGTTAGGGTTTCTAAAATATTTTTTGTAACTTATTTAATGAAAAATGAAATATTTTTGCTTGAAATAGTGTTTCTTCGAGCAATCATGAAGTGGGCAAAATAATACTTTCAAGAACAAAATGGTACGAGATTGTAACCATTCTCTGCTCCTTAGCCTTCCTAGAGCTTAAAAACATTCAGCAGGATAATTGATAAAAAGTAGTTCTATCCTCTTATTATGAGTATTCTGTCATTCAGGTTCTGTCATTAATAGTGTTGATGGGCCACTACACAATGTTCGCTCAAAAAGATAGAGTGGATATAGACTTAAAGGATATATGTTAAAAGGCCAGATTTTTGAGATATAAAAAAATAAGACCAAGTTAGATGACTTAAGAATTTTTCCCACCTTTAACATATAAGCTGTACAATTCAATTGAAAAACAAACTGAAATTTTTAATGGGAAAAATAACTATAAAAAACATACAATAGCATGGCTACATAAGTGTGCACACCCTTAAACTAATACTTCGTTGAATCACCTTTTGATTTTCTAACAACATTCAGTCTTTTGGTAGGAGTTTATCAGAATGGTACATCTTGCCTTGGGAATATTTGCCTGCAGTCCCTTGAAAAAGTACTCCAAATCTGTCAGATTGCAAGAGGATCTCTTGTGATCAGCTCTTTTCAGGTCACCTCACAGATTTTCAATTGGATTCATGTCTGGGTTCTGCTGGGGCATTCCAAAACTTTAATCTACTTCTGTCTTGCCATCCTACCCCATATGCAGAATATGAGTGATTGTTGTCACATGTACAACAATCAAAAATTGCTCCTTTAATATTGCTGTAGGCCTGTTGACAGCCTCCTAGACCAGTGTTCTTATTTTTTTCATCAATTTTGGAGGGACATCCAGTTCTTAGTAATGTCACTGTTGTGCCATATTTTTTCTACTTGTTGATGACTGTCTTCAGTGTGTTCTATGGTATATCCAATGCCTGGAAAATTGTTTTGTATCCTCTTCCTGATTAATACCTTCCAACAATGAGATTCCTTTGATGCTTTGTAAACTCTTTGCAGATCATGGTTTTTGCTGTAAAAGGCTACTCAGTAAATATCAGAAAAATCCTACTAGAGCACCTGAACTTTAAATGGACTTGATCACAGTCACTTGGCAAATGTGTACTAACCTCTCTTTTAACATCAATTTGAATATGCTTGGTGTCAGGTGCAAGAAATCAGGAGCCAAAGTGATTAAGATTAGTATAGATTAATCTAATGCATCCTAACAATTTAATGCATACTAACAATTTCTACAAGAATCTGAACCACTAATCGTCAAAGCAAACTGACTTTATATAAGTCAACAGAATTCAAGGTTGTTGGACTTAGATCTCTTGTGGGTGATGAAGGAACTTGAGACCAATAATGTGCTTGGCATCTCCCTTGGAATCAGCTTGGTCATCTCCCCTTCAGTTGGTTAACTCTGAAAACAGCCACTTTCCTATTTGTAAGAGGGTGTGCATATTTAAGCAACCACATTAGTGTAAGTTTTTTAGTGTTATTTCCCCTCAAAAAGATTATAGTTTGTTTTTCAATTGAATTATACATCTTATATGTTATATTAAAGGTGGAAAAAATTCTAAAGTTATTTATCTTGGTCTTATTTTTTTACATTTCAAAATCTAGCATTTTAACAGAGCTTTCACTATATTAAAGAAGCAAGGAAACTTTCAATACATTAATGTATTAGAAATTCAATATATTAATGGGAATAAATTAATTTGTCAAAATCTTGTTCAGAATAAATTTCAGTGTCCTTCAAATTGTTGACCTATATATTTACAGTGGTTCTTAAAATTTTGTGAACCCTTTTGAATTTTTAATAGTTCTTCATATTTATGCCCTGTGATCTGTTATTCAACTAAAACACTGTTTATTTATTTATTAAGAAATATATATACACCTGTATAGCCTTAGGATCATTTTTCTAAGTATGATTTTACACATTTGTTTAATTGGTTCTCTTTGTCTAATTGTAGGAATTATATGGAAAACAGATCATGTTTAAGCAGAGATATTAAAAATTAAGTTCAACAATTACCACATGGCAGTTTATTTAAAAAGAAATTAGTGAAGTGCATATTTTATTTTTAGTTATGTAGATCAAGAATAGTAAAAAAAAGACACCAAATTTGAGAGCTGACGATAATATGTATAAATACTGATATTCTAGGAATTCTTATAATTTATCATATCATTGAGAAATTGAGAAATGCAAATTTTGAAGTTTTAAATGTACCCAATAAGTCAGAATGTTTTCTTGTTCTTCACTGTTTATGTAGATAGAGTGTCTTAGAGTGTCATCTTCAGGACAGGGTTGTTACTAGAGCCAGCAAAAAAAATCCAGATTGTTCAGGTAGGAATGCATTAATAAAATAATATTGGACTTAAGAAGACTCCCCACTCTTTACTGTAATATTTAACATTTGTATGAGAAATACATTCAGGTGTGTATGGTTGGTATTAAAAGTTTATCAAATATTTTTGTTTGGTAGATGATGGATTCATACTTTGCATGTGAATGACCATTATGTGCAATTTTGTAATATATGGAACATTATGTTAGAAACTTAAACCATAGATTTTTGTCTTAACAAATCGGCCGTCATACCTTGAAGAAAAATTTCATGTCTGAACAGATATGGAAATGTTTCCTATCTGTAATATCCCAGACCAATATTTTGGATCTTTCAATTAGAATGAATAGAAATGTTCACTTCTAGGGTTAAGCTTATTTTAGGGACTACCTTCTATTATGCATTAGCTACTTAAAGGAAATATGTGCATAAGTTTATTAGCAAGTTACTTTTTCAGTAGAAGTTAGTTTCTGAAATGTGTCTAAAAATATCGCCACAACTATTGGGCTTTCTTTGTAGTTAACATTTTTCCCATTTTTTTTGTCCTGGTCTTCTCTAAGGTTCTAGGACAACACCTTTACTAAAGAGTTTCTCAGTGCAATTACTCCATCCAAAATTCAGCCTAGTGAGTTGGAATAAAGAGAACAGATCTGTTCATTATCTAGAAAAACAGACACTGCAAAATTGAAATTTGTATGCATCTGACACATTTTGATATAATGTTCCAAGGTCAGTAAATTAGATTAAATATATGTCTAAAAAAAAGAAAAAAGTATGGAGTGCTGTTTCCAATTTTAACGTGTTATTGTAGCACTTTAATCAATTTTTAACTTTGAACACGTCAGATTGCATAGTATCAATTCACAGAACTATCAATAGGGAATGAATAAACAAACATATTTGTCAATCATGATATAAAAATAGATTGCTGCAGAAATACCAATTATTACCTTGGACAAGGTACAGTCTTTTTTAATAAAACCAATTTGATAAATAAGAATATTAATGTAGGGACTGATACCACACTATGTTTGTATAGTCATTGTGATAATATTTAACATGAAAGTTTAGTAGATGGAAACCTAAAAAACAGGTTTTAGTTTCAGAAAATTGTAGAAGGTAAACAATGTATGCTAACAGTTCAATCTTTAATATAATTGTAGTTTCAACATACTTTGTACTTTGTATGAATTTCCTGAATAACATTGTTCAAACCTATATTTAATTGACTGCCATTTTTATTAAGATCTGGATCTTGTTAACAGTAGAAGCATTATTTGAAAGCATATATATCATTTTCCCCACTTTTAAAAAATCTGCCAGTACCATGGATAGCTTGAATATATTGTTTGAGGATCACAGTTGTAGTCCAGCACATCTAAGGGCACCAAGTTGGGTAAGACTCGATTGTATCAATCTATGTTGCAAAATATATTTTTTTTAGAATATAGAAATATGTTCTAAGTTGACAATTTTTTAAAAAATTGATATGATTAAAATACATTTTTTCTTCTGTTTTCTGCCAGCACTGGTTTACTGAGCTACCTCCGGTCTTGACCTTTGAACTCTCAAGATTTGAATTCAATCAAGCTTTGGGAAGGCCAGAAAAGATACACAACAAATTAGAGTTCCCTCCAGTTTTATACCTGGACAGGTACAACTCATTATAGAACTTGATAGCAGGGTAATATAATTTGGGATGTAATATTCAGAGAATAGTAATCAGTTCTTTTAGTTGCTACAATTTAATATAGTATTGTGACAAAATATATTTTCCATTTGTTTTTCATCTCCATTTATTCTTACGACAAAAATTAGAGGTTGAACATCTGGCATCTCTTTTCCATGTAAGGCTCTAATCTATATTGGATGATCCTAACAATTATTTTATTAGCATGTGAAATTAAGCATATTATGCAATAATTTGCATATTCTATTCAGTCTTCTTTTTTTGGTATTGGAATGTAGGTTGACCTCTTCCAATAGAGTATTATCTGTCCTTTAGCATATCTATTTGAGGTTGGAACTACTACTGAGTTCAGAGATCTTTATTTATTAAATTTGAAAGGCATTCCTTGTTTCTTCCTTGTGTGTTTTTCTCTTCAGTATCTATATTGATATTGCTGTATTGATGATGTTTGTCTTTTCTAACAGTTTTCTGAAATACATTCTGAATTCCTTTCCAAGATTTCTGTCTTGTTGACAATTTCTGCTGTTCTGATATTCATCTTGTTTTCTTCTCTTTCTTCATTCTTGGCATTGTTGTGTCACATTCATTCTTAATTACTTAAATTCATGCCATAATTCTTCTGGTTCTTTATCTGTGAGGTTCAGGACTTTGAAGTGATCCCAATGTTTTCTTTGACAATGGTGGATATATGTTCAAGATCCTATTGTGGAAATAGTCTGGCTTTCTTTTTCTTTAGCTTAGCTTGAAACTTTAGTAATTTGTGATCTGTTCCATAGCCAGCACCTGGCCATGTCCTTGATGCTGTAACTGAGCTCTTCAGTTGGATGTTTTAAGATAGTATTAACTGAAGAAATTATTGGAGTGGCAGAAATTGAGAACTTGTTCACCTATTTCATTTCAGTTTCATAAGTCATACAATCCAAGTACATTTATGTTTTTAAGAAGAGTCTAGACCAGTGATGGCTAACCTTTTTGCCAGGAGAGTGGTGGGTGGGGGAGGTTCGCGGGTTCTGGTGCCACACCCATAATTCTATGCGCCCTGCCCTGCGCATGCGTGTGCAACCCCTCCTCCCGCTCTTGGAACGTGATGGCCAAGTAAGCCTGTTTTTCTTTCTTACCTGGCTCCAGATCCTCTCTATGCATCTGGGAAGGGTGAAAAGAGCCTTTCCCACTCCCTCAGAGGCCTGAAAGGGCCCATTTCCCAACTCCCGGTGGGACAGGAAGTGACATTTTTTACTGTCCCCAGCCTCCAGACCCTCTCTAGGAGTCTCTGGAGGCTTGGGACAGCAAAAACCGTCACTTCCTGTCCCACCGGGAGTTGGGAAATGGGCCATTTCAGGCCTTTGGAGGGCCTCCGAGGGAGTGGGAAAGGCTGTTTTTGCCTTTGAGCAGGAAGCTGGACTAGAAGATCTCCAAGGTCCCTTCCAGCTTTATTCTAGTCTAGTCTAGTCTAGTTAGTCTGTTCTGTTCTGTTCTGTTCTGTTCTGTTCTGTTCTATTCTATTCTATTCTATTCTATTCTATTCTATTCTATTCTATTCTATTCTATTCCCCTTTTAATATTTCCAACTTTGGCATTTCAGTCTTAAGTCACAGGCAACATGTATTGCTTGCATTGTCTCCTGATTTCAAAGTGAACTTGGTCATAATATTCTCTGCTTCTTCTCCATCTGTGATTGGAGTATAAACTGGAATGATCATCACATTAAGGGTTGTCCACAGAATCTAATTGGTATTTAATCATCGATTGTATTGTAACCAAGTACTGTTCTTACTATACACTTCCTAACTATAAAAGCAACATATTCCTTTGTTTTTTTTAAGTCCTTAGTAATAAATAGTGTGAAGTAGTCTTTCAAAGATTGAAATAGTCTTTGAAAGATTGAAACGTCTGATCAGTCCATTTCATTTCACTGTTGCCTAAGACATCAATTTATAGTTGTTTCATTTCACCTTTCTGCTGCACTTTGCCATTTTCATGCTTCCATGTTTTTGCTTGCAGCTTTCAATTTTCTTTTCCTATACGGCAACATTCTGAAAGCTTTAAATCTATCTCTATAAACATGATTAGCTCTTCCTCAGTAGCATGTTGATTGCCATCTGATTTTAGGAGCCCCATTATCCAGCATTATATTGTTAATCATTCTGTACACAAATATATTGGAGATGAAATAAAAGCTTTGAATCTGGATAAAGGTGAAACAAAACATAAACATGAATTTTTCTACTAGTTTGCCATTTCCTTGCCATACCTTTAAAAAGCTGATCAAAAGTAGTTGCCTTATGATTTAAGATATATTTCAATTTTGAATGTGTAAGGGCCATCTATTGATATATGCATCTATAAAAAATATTTGATCAATTGAAAATATAATGTCATATTTGGAAAACAAAGAACAGACTTGAATTTCTTCAGCTATTTCAATTAAGCACAAAATTTCAGACTTAAACAATGTCACTAATGGTAAGCAGGTGTTGTAGCCCGCCAGCGGCCTGCACAGATCGTGGCTGATCCCGACGAAGAGGAGGCTGGTGTGTCGCCCCAGCAGCCTGCACAGCCAGCGTTCGTCAGACAGCGAGGAGGCTGAAGAGGATGTGGTGCCAGAGACAGAGACAATCAGGGCCTTCAGAACTTCCAGAGGTTCCTTCAAGTGGAGAGAGTGAAGTGGAGGAACCACTCCTCAATGCTAGAGCACGCAGGGCTGCCAAAAGGCAGGAGTGGCTACTCAGGAGGAGGAGGTCTACTCGAGAGTAGGGCTTGAGGATAATTGGCCACTCCTTAGCCTATTTAAGTCGCACGCCGTTAGTAAGTTTCTTGCTAGAAACAACTCATATTTATTATCAGTATTTTGGTTTATCATATCTTGTTTTCTGGGCTGGTTGCCAACCTTTGCCGGTCTTGTTTATTCTTGCTACTTAATAAATTTGATAAGGACCGTTGGTGTGTGTCAAAATCCTCGAAAATCCGGAGCTGGGGCAGAACAGCAGAAGTACTAAGTGCCCACATTGCTAAACTATGCTGCAGATGAATCATAATTGTTTTTATTCTAATAGGTATATGCACAAAAACAGAGAAACTACACGAATAAAACGAGATGAAATCAAGAGACTGAAAGAATACCTCACAGTATTGCAGCAGCGATTAGAAAGGTAACATAGAACATCTCTAATAGAAGATAATAATAGAATTTAGTTTACTGACTTTTTAAAATTTATATTTCATATATTATAGGTAGCTTTCACTGCCCGAAGTTATTTGTGTGTATTGTCTCTCATAAGTTTAGGCTAATTTTAATTGATGCTTCTTGGCATTAAAATAATCCAGGAGGTATCAATTAAATAATCTTTTAATCTACTAAATGGCAGCTGCTTATCTCAAAAGATTTTACTTGGCTGAAAGGCATCTATCTTGTTTGTGTTCTTTTGTAGACCTGTACTGTCCATTCTTAAAAATCACAGTTATGTATCCTCTTTATAAAAAGTGTTCAGGACACTTTTAATGACAAGATTTGATATGTTTTGGCAGATATTTAAGCTACGGTTCCGGTCCTAAACGATTCCCATTGGTAGATGTCCTACAGTATGCGTTGGAGTTTGCATCAAGTAAGCCAGTATGCACATCTCCTATTGAGGATCTTAGTACTAGTGCTGTTCCTAGTGGTCCTCTGTCAACACATGCAATACCAAGGTAAAACTGCCTCTGATGTGTTGAATATTTCTTCTTAAATTTCCTGAATCAATTAATTACGTACTAAATGTTTAAGTAATATAAACATTTTCTTAACTATTTGTAAAAGTGATTTCGAAAACTTTTTTTTTGGTATGTGCAGCCTTATGCAGTTAATAACACTAATGGATTTGAATTACATGATACTTTAAAAAGTGTCATAATATACCATATTTTTAAACTGCAACAAAAAAAATCACATTACAGAACATTTAATAAAATTGTTCACAATTAAATATAATAAAGATGTACTTAAGTTTCTTAATGTGTAAAACTTAATAACTTTTACAGTTGGGATCAAAAGGATTTCAAAAACTGGAATAGTAAATTTTGAGAAAAATGAAGGATGGGACTGGAATCCCAGGAGCATATTTTTATTTTTTTAAAATAAAAATAATAGCAACTGTTCTTCGTGTTTTGGGACTCACGGAAATATAAATATGAACAATTGACACAAATATTAAATATATTGGTAGTTTAATTCTGTTTGTCCATATAATATAGTCTAAAATAATTTTAATAATATTAAGTAATATTTGGAAAAATACATTGCTTCTGTTTACTTTCACTAAATTTTTCGTATTCTTAACAAATGTAGCACAACAGAACAACAGGGGCCTTCTACAGAAACACAGAGCGCAGCACCTACACAGCGATCAGTTATACACAAGCCATTTACACAATCACGGATTCCTCCAGACCTACCCATGCATCCAGCACCACGGCACATAACTGAAGAGGAGCTATCAGTACTAGAGGGCTGTTTACACCGTTGGAGAAAAGAGGTGGAAAATGATACTAGAGGTACAAATTTGGAGTTTGCCTTAAAATATATAGAAATATACTTTGAGAATGAAACAAAATGTAGATGATGTAATAAAAAACAACAGTATTTGAATAAAAAGTAAATTTATATTGCATCTCCCAGAGTTCACTGGATAACTGGATGGTACTTTTATAAATTGGATGGGTGGGTGGGTGAGTGGATGATGGTTAAAGATATGTGATAAAATAATATTTCATACTAATTGATATTGAACAAGCCAATGTTATGATACAATTTATAGAAATTCAATTTTAGATAATTCTCAGTAATTATTTTAGAATATGACATTTTTTCTTCTGTTACTTTAGATTTGCAAGAAAGCATAGCTAGAATACAGAGAACAATTGAGTTAATGTACTCTGACAAATCAATGTTGCAAGTAAGTACTCTTTCTGTATAACACAACATTTATTAGTGGTACTTTTTGTACATGTTAAGAGTCTAAATACATATACATTTGCATTACTATCAACACAATGTAAAATGCCTGTGTTTTTGGAGATTAAGATATGAATCTTCAGCACAAACAAGACCTCATCATGTATTTTCCGATTCCATTTTTCAGGAGATAAGAATGATTCTCACAGTTTCAGTTTGTGTAGCAATCATGTAATTTATTTTAGTTTTCCTGTTCATAACTTGAATTTGAACTTGTGTGGATATAAAACAGTTATAAGCCGATATATAAAGAAAGCAGTAAATCTAGTTACCAATAAAAGTACAGAATGTATCATTCATTCTCCAAGAATCATATTGCTTATAAGCAGTCTGCTTATGCAGTTTCAAACTGGAACATAAACTAGATATTAATACCCTGTTTAAACATGACAGTGGTCAATACTTGTGAAATCCTTCAGGTATTGGTGAGTGAAATAAAATGCACATGGCATTTTTTAAATCAGATATAGTTAATACCTCATTCATGTGTTTTATATTGCCTGTTTCAGCCATTTACAATCAGTATATAAGTTCAAAGGGATATGCAGTGCTCTGAATGGTAGGAGCATAACAAAATTTACCTGGAAAATCTGCAGTAGAAACATCACTATTATTGCCAGAATGTAGTTCCACAGCTTTGCATGAGCAGGAAAACAAAAACATTCTTGTATTTTTATTATGACAGAGTTGCTGATCCATCGTATCTTGATTTTATTTGATTTAGGTTCCTTATCGGTTACATGCGGTGTTAGTTCATGAAGGCCAGGCTAATGCAGGACATTATTGGGCATATATTTTTGACAGTTATCAACAGAGGTGGATGAAGTACAATGATATTTCTGTGACAAAATCTACTTGGGAAGAGCTTGAGCGTGACTCATTTGGTGGTTATAGGAATGCAAGTGCTTATTGTTTAATGTATATCAATGATAAAGAACCACTTTTTATACAAGGTAATATATAATATGTTGCTCCCTGTATGTGAATAATTTAATATATTACAGTATTCATATTACTAAATCAATCACAATTTAATACTTAATATTGCTTGAGACCTAGAGAGGCAAAGAAACTATAGTTTAATCTGAACATGCCTATCTAAATTTTTTGTTGGGATTCAGTTTGGGTATTGTTGAATTGTAAATAAAGGCCTCTGTAAAAGAGAGTTCTCATTGAAAACAACCCTGTGAAGCAGGTATGTACATATATGATACATTGTGAGCTATAAGGGAAGACAGGAGAAGTGCCGTTTATTGCATTGGTTCCATTTTCTTCTATCCCTTTCCATACAATTCTCTAAAGTAGAGTTACCCACATATACTTTAGAAACTACACCGACTGATTTCTATCCTAAAATTCTTGCTGAAAAATTATTCATCCAAAGCTTTTCAAAGCATTGATGGTGATGAATAAGAAGGGTGTTAGACCCTTCTCACAATAGTTGACTAACCCACCTGCAAAGCATTGAATAGATGGAACAAAATAAAGAAGAAGAATAAATAATAACCAAGTTTTTTTTTTTAAAAAAAAAAGACTAAATAAAGCTTTAGTCTCCCATTAACTTATAAAGTCCGAACTGTCACCTATGGATGAAATTCATAAAGATTTGATACTCTAAATGGCGTTATACCTTTATCTCTTACAGAAGAATTTAACAAGGACACTGGGCATATGGTTTTTGGATTAGATACATTACCTCCTGATTTAAGAGATTTTGTTAAAGAAGACAATAAACGTTTTGAAAACGAGTTAGAAGAATGGGATGCGCAGGTGTCTTTGAAAGCTCAACAAGAAAAAATATCTCCTATAGCTAGGGTGCTTATGTCGTCTACTGCCCAAGGTTAGTAAGGAAAGCAATTTTATAATGCTTTTTTCTTCTATCAAAGTTATAATTAAAAATATCACACTACAATAGCAAACATAACCTGCTGTGCCATGAATGCCCAAGAACAAAAGTGTTCCATCTATATTTGATATATATACTGCCTTATCTTTACCTGTGCCAAATAGCAGCTAATACTTCAAATACAATGTGCCAGCATATTTCTTTTTGCTGTTAGCTAAATCAAGTCCCAAATAGATACCATGCTAACATATTTATAATAGACTTTGCCTTTTTGTTCCCCCAAAAATCATGGAGAAGAACCAGAGTATTTGGAACAACCCTCAACAGCTGATTTCTCAAAACAGTTGAAAGAAGACTCTATACGAGCAATCACAAAAGCATTTACTGAACAAGAAGATAAGAATCCTGAAACTATTATGCACATGGTGAGATCCTTAATATATGCATTTTTTAAATTTTGGCTTACATTAAAACAATCCCACTAGCTCTGTTTTAGTATACTGTATGTAACAGAGTTTGTTTTTCAGCCCCCTCAGACAGTTGTTTACTGACTAATTAAGTCACATTATGGCAAGCTTTGAATTTACGTATTTCTTGATTTCTTTTATCATGTTCTAAGGAAAAACTGTTTTCTTCACAAAATTTTCTTGATGAGACAAGGTGCTGGTATCTTATTAACAAGTAAAATAACTGCCCCTTTTTGTCAAAGGACATTGAAAATTGGTTTGAATTATGCTTTTAACAAATGTTTTAAATCTCTTGACCTTGCACATAGGCAAAAGAATTGGGAAAATTATGAGATTAATGTTTTATTACAAAGCCCCCTTATGTTGCATTACTTGGCTATGAATACTAAGTTGTTTCTACTGTTCAAGATCACTGGAAAATAACTAGAAAGTGATGATGATGTTACAACAAAAATATATATTTCTATCTGTTACTGCATAGTGATAATTTATGCGAACTAATTTTCAAATGAAAAGGTCAGGCAAGTAGATATAGTTTAGAAATAATATTTCTAGAAATATTTCTAGAAATATTTCTAGAAATAATAAAATCATGTCCTTGATGTTACATCCAGAAACAATTTTACAGTTGGTCAGCTGCAAAGTAACTGTGCTGACGGAAAAGAATCTTGCCATCATCATTATCTTAGAGTTATATCCAATAGTAAGTTCAGAGCCAGTAATTAATTAGGAGATGCTACTGTGCCAAGGTTAAAGAAGAAAGACTGCACAAAAGCATATGTGCCACTGACTCAGTTTCTTCACAAGAACACTGAGCCACATTGGTAATTTATTTTTCCCAAAGCACTGATGATAGGCATTGAATTGGCATAAAGAGAATGGTATTTTGATATAGCATATTAGTAAGGCCATACAAGTGCCTTGCATGACTGAAAAGAAATATTAAACTTATTTTCTCATAAGATGGAAAAATGCTATAGAAAATCACCTCTGTAATTGGCTATTTTCCTGAAGTAGCCAAAATACCACAAAAATGGAATTTGAGCATAACTTGCTTTTGGAACATATAGCCAACCAAAAGACTAAATAAGCTGACATGACCTTGCTGCGGATGTTGATGCACTTGAAGTCAAAGTTATACGTCTAACTGTTGAAACAGAAAAATGTTACTTTCTTGGATTGATATTCTTACTAATATCAATGTATAGGTGTAAATGTCTAAATGACAAGGTTCCAGTTGTTTTGAAATTTACATTTAAAATGATTTCACATTACTTCATTTTAAAACTAATTTTATGCGTCAAAGGAAGAAGTACTGGAGGAAGTTGTACTGAAGGGGAAGGTATTCAGGAACTATAGATAAGGACAGATAAAAATTAATAAGGAAATAGAGGTAACATGCTTTAACCAGATTCAGTATCATAACAAAAGCTTATATGTACTTTCAAATAAGAAATTATAAACTACCGTATTTTTCGGAGTATAAGATGCACTTCCTCCCCCAAAAGAGACTGAAAATTTGGGTGCAATTTTACTCTGAATGTAGCCCCGCCCACTCGCTGGGCCCCACCCTTCAGTCTCTGCGCATCCTCTTCCTTGCTGCAGAGATTGCCACCGACAATGGTTTAGCCATTTTGGGCACCGTGTGTTGCATTTTCAGCCTCCAAACACTCCGTTTGAGAGCCCTTCTAGGCTGTAGGGATTGCCAAAGCACATTGCAGCTGATCGCCACCCAAAAACAATGCATTGGAGGCTGAAAATGTGACGCGTGATAACAAAAATGGCTACCCGGAATAGCTCCTGCCTTCTCTTACCCCTTTCGCACTTCACCTGCTTTAGTCACTGGAGGTTTCTCCGACGATCAGATGTGCTTTTGAAGCTGTTTTTTAGGTTCAACAAGGCGCTTGTGTGTGAAGCGATGTTCCGCGCTTCGCCTGCTGTTCTCATTGCTGCTCTCTCTGACAATCAGCTGTACTGTTTCAGCTGTGTTGTATTTCAGCCCCAACCAGGCGCGTGTGCTCAAAACCAGCGAACTAATGTGCTGAAGCTGACCAGGCTAAGGATTCTAGCCAGATGAATACCTAGTAGGACGATTTTTTTCCCCCTATTTTCCTCCCCAAAGACTAAGGTGTGTCTTATACTCTGGTGTGTTTTATACTTTGAAAAATACGGTTGTTAAATATAAATTAAAATAAGCATGGAGTTTTATTTTACTATATTAAATTTGTTTTTATTCTTACTGTTGATACAAAGTATGCTCAGGGCGTCTGGAAATTGAGCTGTTTACAAAATGAAGTAATAAATAGAATACAAATGAACAGGAACGTAACAGAATAACAGTTGGAAGGGACCTTGGAGATCTTCATATATTAAAAAATTTTCATATTCATATGGATTACAATAAGCAGACCTGTTTGTTGTTACTAATGATATAGCATCATTTATTTAGGGTTACCTATTAATGATTAATGCTATACTCCATGTCACAAAGAATCGGACATGACTTAATGACTGAACAACAGCAATTAATGAACATAAACATTAAGAAAGAGGGAGACAAAGCTATGTTGCTCAAGTCTGAATATGAAGTGTATGTTACTACATACATACAATATATTAATGATAAATGGGCATATTTGTGTTTATAAGCATATTCATTTTAAAGTATGCATTCTTAAATGAGTACTCTGAAAGGAAAAAAAATTAAGCAATATCTCTGAAAGCAAAAATTAATAAAGTTAAAACTGTAACATATTCTGATTGGTTTCTTGTCATTTTGAAGAAGAAAACACAAAACTGGGATAAACCCACACCCAGTAAATTTAACCTATCTTGAAGATCCATTTGCATGAAATATGTCCATTACTACTTTGCTAAATCTTTTCCCCTGATTTTTTTTTTTTTTTTGTGTGTCCTTTTGGATATTGTGACCTTTTAAAAATACTTTATACATTTATAACTCCCTGATAAAAACAAATAATTAAAAATTAAGGATACATATAAATATAGAGTAAGACTGATAACATCCTCCCTGCAATTGCAGTTTATCTGATAATTTGATAAATCTATTATCAAATTGATTTTTGTTTTCATTTTTTTAATCTACAGAATTCTCATAATGACCCAATTGGAAAAGCTCCAAATCAAAAAGTTGTAGAAGTGTCGATTCCTGATATAGGGACTTACGTGGTTGAGTCAGAGGAAGGGGGATATGATGATGAGGTATCATCTTCAACTTGGTCACAAACTATTACATCTTTCATGTGCTGTACATAGGTGCCTGATAAGCCTTTGGCATGCTTGCACATGATAGAAGTTAACTAAGCTTTTGCTTTTTAACAAACTTAAATTCAGTTTGTTTATTGATTTTGACCAAACCAGAAACTGCTGCTGCTTTGTTTCTAATGGCACATTTATTTGCATGATATAAAATTAAACTTAGATCATCCAAATATATAAATTTAGAATTTGCACATTGTGTTTGTGATATTATAAATCAGGTAAAAGGTGTGTCCTCTCAACATTTAAATTTACAAACCACAAATTCTTAAGCATTATTATTATCTAAACATTTCTCACCTTTATTTTTTTGATATATAATTAATATAAACAAAGAATTAAGGACATAACACATTCAAAGATAAAGCTTTAGTTATTAAAGCTAAAAAGTGCATAACCAGTTTTGATACAAAAATTTAAGACTTCAGCCTACGCTTTAAGAATCATACTCTCTTATTGTATACAAGAAGGGCCGGTGCCATGTCTTCCAAGTCATACACTAGTCACAATAGCATATGCCAAAAAATTGATATCTTCATCAAGTAATACGTTACCATCCTCCAAAATTTTACCCATACTATTGGAGTTTCTGTATACACCAGCTTCAGCGACCATATAGTTTAAAATGAGTGTCCTTTTATCCATTTAAAATATTCTTAAATCATAAGCTTTTTAACCTTTTTGTTGATAAGTCAAAATCCTTTAAGATAGTGGTATCAACATCATTCTTCTTGTTGATGTTGTTTTAAGATCATGGGGTTTTTTCTCCTCTGCTTAATTCCCAAAACAAGATGACTCATCAGGTGTCTTTATTCTTTACTAGAATTTGCAATATCTTTCTCAAATTATAAACTAATTGTATACAGTACATCCAAAAGCATTTAAGAAAATGAGGCTTTTGGGGTTCAGGTGTCCATAAAGGGTACACAGCAGTTTTGATCATGGAGGTAATCAAGTTCATAGAGATGCTTACAGGGACATCTAACTTTCCATAGGTTCTCACCTTGAAGTTCACATATTACTAGTACCTCTAGGCCAGTTACTTTCATTTAGCTGAGCTTCCTTTTGAGGGTTGTCCATATGGCATTTCAAGGAAGATAGACTGGTAAACCACTTTGAACATCTGGAATAAAATGAAGAAAATGCAACAAATAATTTTTTTTTACAGAAATAGAACTTAAAACAGAAACCATGGTGTTTTGGATTGTGGAATGCTAAGTTAGTTTTCCCATTGGAAGCCTTGAAAGGGAAAATAAAAGGTTTACACATGGTTTACACATCTGAAATACATAGCAACCAGCCACACATACCGAAGGGAGGAAAATGATTTATTATGCACACACACACAAACCCTCATTACATTCTGTATCTTACTTTATGAAGGTTGGAAAAAGTTTGAATATCTTGGACATTTAGTAATTCTTTATATATTATTTTTGAGAAATCTAGATTTAAATTCCAGTAGTAACAAAATTACTGTGTCTCACTGCTCCCTGATATGTAGTAAAATTTACTTCTCTTTAGAAGACCATTTGCATGTGCATGAAACGATAAATACATTTTTAAATGCTTGAGATTAGTTCAGACATAAATTTAGATCAGCTAATTAAAATGATATAACCTACTATATTGAAACCACTGAAGCAAAATCTAAACATTTGCCACTGCAGTTTGTGCATGCAGTTGCTATATGACATAAGTATGTGAAGGCACATACTGACTTGAATTTATATTTTTCATTGCTCAATATATACATATATGAATCTCCTGTGACAGGTTATGCTGACCCCGAACATGCAAGGTATTATAATGGCTATAGGTAAAGCCACGCATATATATGACAGGTGTGGGCCAGAAGCAGGGTTCTTTCAGGTACAATCAATACTTTCAATTTTTCCTTTTCTGACTGTTTTTGTACTTTAATTTGTTCTTTGAATTTTTAGTTTGTTTACATTTAAATGTGTTTTGTTGAAATTTCATCATCCGTACTTGGTAGTATTTTTATAACTATTAATGCAGTTTTTACTTTTCCTTGAGATTAGTAAAATTGGAAACTTCAGTACAAATTTTAGTAAGCGGATACATGATACTGCTTAAGAATTAGTACCCTAATCAGATATTAAGCACTAATAATAATTGTTTAAGTAATAGGGGTTTGTTTTTAATATTATTATTTTAATACTATTTTTAATCTTTTAGAGTCATTAAGAAAAGTTGCAAATGCATTTCCTAAATGAGAAAAAAAGGGTTTGGTGGTTATCTAGTAACCCACACACAGAAAATTGATGAAATTACATAGGATATTAGTGCATTTACTCAGTAGAAAAAACAATTATTATGGCTATAAAGTTAAGCCCTTTAAACATAACAAGCCACAGACTTGCTTTCTATTATAATTGCCTACACCTGCCTTTTGCAATAATTTTACAGTAACTTCAAAATTCAACAGTTGAATTGGTGACTCCCATTTCTTTTCTCAATTTTTTTATTAGGCACATAGACCTGTCAATAGATTAACAGACAGATATATCAGTCTTTATTGCTTGAATTAAATTGTACATTTGTCCTAGCACAAATAACAACTGATAGATTATTTTTCTCCTCTTCTTTCTGCTGATAGCAAACATAAAAACACGCATATGTAAAATGCAAAACATACAAACTGTTTTGATCTCAAAATACATGTGGGTTTAGATCATTCTGAAAGTTAAGTGTAAAATTTCTTCTAAATTTATCTTAAAGTGGAAAATCAATTAATTCAACATTCCTGTAATGTTATAGAATTCATATTCTTGTTCTAATTATGGAACCTACATAAAGAAATTTGTATTAGAGATAGCTAAAGAAATTAATAAAAGGAAAGATTATTCATCCCTAAGAGTTATGACCTCAGAAAAGCTACATTTGTAAATAAAATGAAAATGAAAATGAAAGCTGATTGGAGCCAGTGGAATATGGATTTATTTCCATAATGCAAAAAAAAAAAAATTTATTTGCTTGTTTCTACTCCATTATAGAAGATTCTGTATAATATAAAGATGAATGGTATAGCTCTTAAGCATTTCACAGCTTGCCCCTCACACTTGCATTTTATATTATTACATACTTGTTTATTTTTTACTAAAATCTGGGTATATTTAACTCAAAATATAATAAATGGATATATTATATCCTGCATAGTTCCAAAGCTGTTAACAGTCATTTCCTGGTTCAGTTTTAATGTGAAACCTAAATAATTAAGATATTCCTTGGTATTTGCATAGCAGCACAAAGGGATGGATAAAAGAATTATATGTATACTTATAAACTTGTTTTAGCCTACCATATAAATCCAAAATACACTTGCTTTTCAGTTCAAACATAGCATAGCATGGAAATTATCACATTATTTTCATTATAAGTATATATGTTATGAAACTGAGCTACATTCCTAAACAAATAAGATTCCAGATGCATATTTCAAATTATATTGATTCAATGATATATTACATTGTTTTTGTTTTATGTCTATGTGTCGTATTTTTAACTGTATTACCGTGTTTCTCCAAAAAGACGACCCACCTTGAAAAGAAGCCCTATCACGTTTTTGAGCGCATGTGATCAAATTAAGCCCTACACACAAAATTAGCTCTAATTAAGACACCTGCCTCTGCAAGTGCTTTGACCGCTTGCCGCCACTTGCACATATCGCCCTGGCCTCCTTTTCGCCGGATCTGGAGCTCTGTTATCAGCTGCAGATGCGTTCCAGCAGGCATCTGAAGGCAAAACAGGCCAGGGCGATGCATGCGAGTGGCGGCAAGCAGCTGCAGAAGAAGTGGGCCAGCAGCAGGCTCCTGCTGGGTGGGGCTGTAAGTGCATCCACCACGAGGTGAGTCAATAATTAGAACCCTCCAAAAAGAAGGCCTAGACATTTTTTCGAGGGTCAAAAGAAAGTAAGACCTGGCCTTCTTTTTGGAGAAACACGGTACTGTTGTATATGACTGTGTAGGAAACAATGATAGCACATTCTTATGAATCCTGTTTATTTTTCATTTCTTTAAAAACACTTCAGTTCTTTTCTATGCTTTGTGTATAAAGGATGTATGTAGTGTAACTTGTTAATTATATTCTAGCAGATGCATGTTTATTAAACACTGTTTGGATGCAGTCCAGTGCTAATATAGAACTAACTTTGATTAAATGTTTCGACTAGGTAGTGCAGTATAAAACATTTGTCTGATACTATGCTTTCTTATTATTTTTTTAAAATCCACTTTACTTAGAAATAAAAAAAGTTTACATTTAACTTCAATAGATTTTTGTTATACATTAACACAAAAACAACATTTGTAACCCAACATTATTTCTAAAGAAATGCTAATTAGCAGCCTGTATTTTAAGGGTATTTTAATATGCCGAGGGCCCATATGTTTTAATATGATAAGATCTTTAGTTTTGAAAATGGACAGTTCAATAACATCCAATTTCATTTTGTATTAAGGCAATAAAATTTGAATATGCAAGATTACTCAAACTGGCCCAAGAAGACACACCACCTGAGCGTGATTATCGTTTGCATCATGCAATTGTATACTTCATCCAGAATCAGGCCCCGAAGAAAATAATTGAGCGAACGTTGTTGGAGCAGTTTGCAGATCACAATTTAAGCTTTGATGAAAGGTAATTTTGCAAGCAGGCTTACATCAAAAAAATTTAAACAAAGATTCTTAAGGAGTATAAAACTCCTACGTATCATTGGTGTAAATGGATCAGCTTTTTTAAAAAAATATTTTGTAAAAATAGTTATTTTTTCTAATTCATAGTGATCTAGACCGTATTCAATTACCAAATTTGAATATAGTTAATGTTTTATTTATGCTAAATGTTAGTGAAATAAAGTCTATTATTAATACAGTTTATTTGAATATTCCTTCCACACCCCAGGAATATATATGAAACAGTCATATGGTTTTCTTGGTTGAAAGAACTATGTTTCATTTTCAGTAATATTGAAAAGTTTTAAGAAAAACTGTAATGCCATACTGCAACTGTAGCCCCACCTTGTGACACTTCATTATGTTTAACTTAGTATAGTTGTAGAAGTCAAGCTGACCCTTTCACACACCAAAATGCAATTTTCGATCTAAAGCTTTGCTTGCAATAGCAATAGCACTTAAACTTATATACCGCTGCATAGTGCTTTACAGAACTCTCTAAGTGGTTTACAGAGTCAGCATATTGTCCCCAACAATCTGGGTCCTCATTTTATTGATTTTGGAAAAATGGAAAGCTGAATCAACCTTGAGCTGGTTAGGATCGAATTCCTGGCAGTGGGCAAAGTCAGTCAGTCTGTAATACTTCATTCTAACCACGGCATCACCACTACAAATAGGTTGATCTTATTGTAAAATAAATGTAGGGAGTAGCAGATATATCTGAAACCAAAGCTATCAATTCTTTGCCTGGAATGTTACTATTAGGTTTGATGCTCTGAAGCATGACTAACATGATCTTCATTAATTTATTTTCTTTTACTTTCTAAGGTGCCGTAATGTGATGAAAGTGGCTCAAGCCAAACTTCAAATGATAAAGCCAGATGAAGTCAACATGGAAGATTATGAGGTTAGGCTTCTGCTTTGAATCTTGTTTTGTAAATTGTATTTTAACCTACAGAACAGTCAAAAGCTTCAATACAGCCACAATTATTTTATAACCAATTGTTGGACATTTTTATAAAACTAGTGGCTAGAACTACCTGAGCTTAATTTTAAACTTGCTTGCAGTCATATTTATGCGTAAAACAAGAATTAAAAAGGAGTGGTAAACATAAAAAAATTCAAGTCAGTACTTTTGGTTTTTCTCATTGACATGAATGGCTTAAGTAAGTAAAATTAGTGAATTTAATATTTATTTCTCTTTTTGTCATTTCTATGCAGTGGTGGCATCAAGAGTACAGAAATTTCAGAGATACAACAATATATCTCATGGTGGGATTGGAACTTTTTCAAAAAAGGAAGTAAGAAAATCCAAAAACTTATTAAATTAAAATTAATATAATAGATTTGAAACTATTATCTACTCCCAAGGAAAGTTTATTATATTGCAACTTAAATACTGTATTAAATTTAGAAACTTTATAAGATAGTACAAAATTTTCAGATTTTTCTCCACTGCAACTAATCTTAATGGTGAAGGATTCCTAATGTAGACAGTGTATCAGTTGTTCTCTTTAAAGAAGGATGATGATATATAAATGAGTACTAAACCAGAGCTTGCAAACTTTAATTTCTTCTATAAACAATGACCAATGAATCATTTTTCTTCTTTTCCTTTTTTTTCTAAGCTATAATTTTTTAAAAATTATATTTTTTGTTTCTAATAAAACAGAAAATGGTTTGTGAAAGAAATAGTTTTAAATATTGGAACATATTTAACATACACTGGTTGTTTTCCAAGTACAATTTCAGGTGCTGGTACTAGGAAACAGAGAGAAAGAAAGGTGATAGATGAAATTTTGTATGTTACCGTCAATGTCTGAAATTAGACATTTTATAGAATGCCTAAGAAATGTATAGAATGCCAAAAATGGGACTTTGGGGTATGAAACACTTAATATTTCCTAAACATTCTATGAAATTCCAAAAGGCAAACCAGCAAAGTATAAAATACTCCTGGTAAAATGCCATTCAGCCTTCCTTGTTGCAATAAGTAGGTTGGTACTGACCTCTCTCTCTCTCCCTCTCCCTCTCTCTCTCTCTCTCTCTCTCTCTCTCTCTCTCTCTCTCTCCCTCCCTCCCTCCCTCCCTCCCTCCCTCCCTCCCTCCCCCACCCCCCTCTCTCTCTCTATCTATCTATCTATATGGGTCATAGAATTGCCAACAGTTGGACTTGACTGAATAGATAACAGCTTCATCACCAACCCTAACTCTTTTCATGACTCTCTTTTCATACTTTGCCTAAAAACATCACGTATTCTATAGATTCCCTAAGCATTCTCTACAAAGTCAGCTTTTCATACGATGGATGGATGGATTAGACAGACAGACAGACAGACAGACAGACAGACAGACAATCATACATAAATTGGCCTCACTGTACTTTTTCTTTACAATATAAAGATTTAAGCAATCTTATTGTTTTATTCCAATGTTTTGTATATGCCTAAATATTGATTATATGATGGTATACATAAAATGTATATACATTATTATTAAAATAATCTTGATGGCATTTGAAAATATTTTTAATTTGTTTTCTAGTTTTAAGGAAGCTTTGTTATATCTTATATGTGCATATCACAAGAATAAAGAACTATCAGCAAATGGTTTGTATAGGGGGCATGATGAAGAACTGATATCCCATTACAGAAGAGAATGTTTGCTGGTAAGTAAAATTCACATTTGAGATTCCCATGATTCCAGTAGGGTATAATTTTTATTTTTTTAATAAAATCGTAATCAGTTCAAAAATCACTCTTAATAAAATGCCAATCTTGCTTATTAAGATGAGAGGATTGAGCCGACTTTAGGCTTTTCAAATTTAGTTTGCTGTCATGTTGTTTGAACTGTATTGCATTCTTTGTTCAGTGGGGTTATTACTTATACTGAAGTTACCTCTATACCTTTTTGCATGGGGAGAAATGTCTATTTGAAAAATTGGATCTCTCTGGAAGTAGTATAAATATTTACTGTTTTGTGGTTGTTTTTTACTGCATGAAGAAATTAAATGAGTGTGCTGCTGCACAGTTTGAATCTGGAGATGATCAACAGGTAAATAAGGGCCTGGAAATTATGAATGAGCTTATCGTCCCTTGTCTACCGTTATTGCTGGTGGATGAAACAGAGGAAAAGGATATTGTTGCTGTGGAAGATATGAGAAACAGGTGGTGTTCATACCTTGGACAAGAAATGGAGCGTAAGTTGCCTCTAGATATAACTTTTTAGATATATGGTATATAGTAATTCTATATATAATTAGAATAAATTGCATTTCCTGGATTTGCACGTATCACTTGAATACAAAGCAAAATATCTTGAATTTCTATTCAGGTAGGAGTGATTTGAATATATCCTTAAAGTTAATGCATGGGAAATGGGGGAGAAATTGGGTTATCATCGTGAAAAAGTTAACATATTTTACTATTGATAGGCACAATCTGTCAGGTTGATCAAAAAACAAAATACATACTTATTAAATTTAATGTATTGTATTATTTACATTTGGTAAGGATACAAACTCTGTATGATAAACCCTAGACATACACCATGTTTTACTATTAAAATTTCTTGCTAAATTGTCATGAGGTGATCCATTGAACGATCCATTAGATTTAGTGGATAGGATGACACTGGAAAGTTTGTTCTTATTATTAACCTTGCTCTTTAGAATGCAATAATTCTTTTCATCTTAGAGATATGGATTTGCAGTCACAGGAAGCAGTTTTATAACTATAACTAGAATCAATCATCACTGAGAGATTTTATAAGATGTTTTACTTGCTCCTTTGATAATTGAGAAAAAAGTTCCAAAACTATTTATAGATAACTACATTTTTTCTTTACAGCTAATTTACAAGAAAAATTGACGGATTTTCTGCCAAAATTGCTAGATTGTTCTACAGAAATTAAAAGCTTCAATGACTCACCAAAATTACCTTCTTATTCCACCAATGAACTGTGTGAGCGTTTTGCCCGAATCATGTTGTCACTCAGTCGAACTCCAGCTGATGGAAGATAAACACGGAAGACCTTCCTTAAGCACACTGTATAAACTGTTTTTTTTTTATTCTTAATCCTTGCCTTCCTGTCACAGGAGTTGCTTGTTGCTGCTATAGTTTTTAACTCTTTCATTTTAATAACTGTAAGAAAAGAAAGACGATTGTACAGAAGTTAGCCAGACTGCAGGCAATATTACTGAGAATCGCATGGTGCTCAGTTCCTAGTCAGCCAGAATTTGTGCAACATTACAAGTCTGATTTATTTTGGCAAACCTGCTTTTTTGCCACTTACCTGTTACAGTATTATTTTACTTTTAACTTAAGATCTTTTACTTCATGAACAGTTTCCTGTTCGGTCTGGACTATTCTGTGACTCCATCAATTTTAAAGTGACCAGTGTAAAATACATGATACCTGGTAGCTTGTAAATTACATCAAAGAATAAAAAAGTTTTATTTATGGCTACTTTGGTTGCAAATGAATTATATTTTTTTAAATGAGAAATTTATATTTGTGAATTATAAACCTGCATTTTATATATGGTATATAGCATAATTGATATATTGATAATGATAAGTAGTTCAGGCAAGCATAAGATCCTTGGAAAATTGTTAGTGTTTAAACTATATGTTGAATACTTAGCATACAGTAAGTTTCAGGCATTTGGACGCCAGTGTCCTCAGCCTATCAAGTTGTAATTCTCTGATGGTCATTGGCTTCCATTTCCAGAACCAAGTGGTTGTCTAAATTAATAAGTGACCCTGGTATTGGTCTTATCTGCGTACCTAGCTTATCTGAATCACACAGACTTTACAGGACACATGTTCTCAGTTCTTTAAATTGGAAGAATAACCACTGCACAAATAACTTTAGGACTTTGATAGCAGACACTAGGCAGAATAAGGGCAATAGGAATTACATGTAGTCCTCGACTTACAACAGTTCATTTAGTGACTGTTCAAAATTACAGCAGCATTGAAAAAAATGACTTAGGATTGCTTTACATACTTACGATGGTTGCATTATCCCCATGGTCACATGATCAAGATTCAAATGCTTGGCAACTGACTCATATTTATGATGGGGTCATGTGATCATTTTCTGTGACTTTCTGACAAGCAATGGGGAACCCAGATCCAATTAACTGTGTGACTAACAATTTCAGTGATTCACTTAACAATTGTGGCAAGAAAGGTCGTAAAATGGACCAAAACTCACTTAACAATTGTCTCAACAACAGGAAATTTTGGTCTCAATTATGGATGTAAGTTGAGGACTACCTGTACTGCTGTTTTCCATAATGTAGTTTCTGTGTCCTCTGTATAAAATTATGTGAAGGTAAATTGAAATTTCCATTTAAGGGTTATTTACATTATTTCTCATCTGTTGCTAGAAATACATGGCTGACATATTAGAAAAACACAAATTGATAGGGATTTTTAAGATGAATTTGCAAATATGAATAGTATAGTTAAACACTTTTCTATTATTAGTCATAATTTAAAATGTTAAATTACACATACATAACTGCAATTGTTGCCAATTTTTCCTGTGCAAAGAAATGTTTATTTACATTAAATAACACTAACAGAAAAATCAGTGTATTGCTTTAATTTATAAGTGATTTATGTGGTCAAGAGGTAACATGTTTATATTTCCCTGTAAGTCTCAAGACACCTTTGCAAATAATTTCTGCAGTGATTAGGTTATTATCAAATATATGCAAATAAATAAATTGAAATGCTTCAGTAACCACCTAAACATTAATTTTTTTCAATGTTAAGTCATTAAGCAAGCAAAACTCAATATCGCTTTTTTATAAGAAGCAAGCTATCCAAGCCAACAACATGGTAACTTCAAATTTGACGAATGAAACATCTGAATATATATATCTTTTCCAACGAAAAGATTCACTTTTTTTTCTGCGGCCAATTTCCCCTTCCACGCCATTTTTTTTCTTCCGTGCCAAATTTCCAAAATTAGGTTCGGATCACGACCAAATTGGTTTGTGATCAAAGTTATGGAACAAATTATGGTCGTGACCAGAGGTTCTACTGTAACTCCATTTCCAGGATTCTGGGTGATTATACAGAGGGAAATTCTATTAATTCAAAACCAGTAAAACATAATAGAAATTAAATAGGTCTGTTGAATAAGGCACAGAATCGTTCTGTAATTGTTCTTTCATCTACTCCTTTCCTCTCCATAAGAATGCAAATCAAGAAATAACATTTTAAAGATAAATCAAGAAATTGACTTACTTAATTTTCATAAATTAAGTGATATGATATAGGTATATGATACCTATATCATGTCACTTAAGAGTAAATTCTGGATCTGGAATCCTGTATATCAGGGTATCAAACTGGCAGCCCACGGGTCAGATGCATTACACACAGGCCATGCCCACCCCAACTCTGCAAAGGCAAAAACATTGTGATACCTCATATGATATCATGTGACGTGATTGAGTTTGACACCTGTGTTCTAGATCCTTTTTAGTATTTTGTAATTTACAATTTTGTATTATTGCTATACTAATTCAAGTCATCAGTAATAAATTCTTCATAGAAGAGAAAAATAGATTTTTTAAAAAAGATAGGCACAATATTATCTCAATGTTAGACTTTTGGAATTACCAGTGCTTATTTATTAAATATTTTTTAAAAATTACATGATAGACAAACTGAACTAAAATACTTCCTTTACTATTCAGTTGTTCCCCAACTCTACCTGTTGCGATTTCTTAAATTTTAAAATAAAAAATCATGTTAATGGATAACAACAATACTGAAGCATTTTGGTGGTCTTTTGAAGTACATAATTCCTCCTATTTGCTTTTGTTTTACTAATGTTAGATTAATGGATAATAGCCTAAATTGTTCTTTATTGGATTATTTTTAATTATCCATTATTTTCCATTTTAGTTCTGTAAGAGACCTATTTCTTTATATAGAACAAAATAATTTCTTGGTTTATTTAAAAAAGTCTTTACAGCCCTAGTTTTATCAATTTTCACTCAGGAGTGAACAGCCCTGGATAATACACAGAAGTTCTCATTTTAGCAACCATTTGAGATTATGACAGTATAAACAAAGTAGCTTTGCAAGCAATCCTTAACATTTATTACTATCCCAACATCCTGACACATGATTTGTCATTTCTGTTCTTCACAATTGGCTTGCAGCAAGCAGAGTTATTAGCGAAATGGAAGTAAAAGTTGTGTTCACATGATGTGTCACCTAATGATCACAACACTTTGCTTAACGTCCGAAAGAGAAGTGAGGTTGTAAGCTTGTTATGGTCACATGGTTTTCTATCTACTATCTGTGGTGCTTAGTGGTGGATTTCCCAATTGTGGTCAGTAAGTAAGGACTATCTCTAATAGTATTTTATGCTGGAGGAATCTTATTTAATCCCACTTTCAACTGATTATGGAAATACTTCCTAACAATTTTAAAGTTGAATGTGTATGGTTTATTATTTGAAGCTCAGAGGGACCATTTTATGAGTAAATCATTATGACTTTTACATGAAAAAGCTACTTTATGTGGATTTAGGATAGTGAACTCTAGGAATGTATTTATTGTGACAGCAGATTTCTGGATTTTTAGTAGGGTCCTCCCACTATCCCTATATGGAAATAGTTTGGATAGAAGCTGGCACTTTTCTAATTTCACCCTTCCTTTTAGAAATAATTGGAATTAATATATTCATATGGAAAGACATGTTTAGTCAATACCACAACATTTTAAAATTCTTATAATACATAAAAGACAGTTATTAAAATTCTCAGTTGCAATTATGTAAGCATATGTAATTGTGTTAAATGTTCTCTTTTTTGAGATGAGTCTTTTTTGTTAAGCCATCTAATTCATAGAAGAAAAATTAACTCTTCCTTGACCCTCTTCTTTACAACCAAATGATACCAGGAGTTAAGATCAAAGCCTCAGTTACTGACATCCTACTGTCTTGTACTACTTTTTAGAAAATGACGGGTTCTTAGTTTTGCTCTCAAAATTCATAGTTCTACCATTCCTCACCTTTCCCACCAGGTAAAATATACTAGATATAATCTCTGAGAGTTTATTGGAGGGTAGACTGGGAAGAAGATAGGAATTTTTTGACATGCAGGCACAGTTCTTCTCTATGGCAATATCCAATATATGCAATACATGGCTTTAGTAAAACTGTACATGCAAGTTCCACGCAGATGATTTCAAATGGAACTTTTTACATTTGTAGTTTCACTCCTTCCCTTCCTCTCCCACCACACAGCTTCTTTCTCTGCTTTCATTTCTGGCTTCATTTTTATCAAGAAGATGGAAAAATAACTTTCCTGGATACATTTCATCACCATTGACAAACTCTTCACCAACCTCTAGTCTGAAAACTACAACCCTTTCCGTCAGCTATTTTACTCAGCAGATCAGCTTGCTACTTCTGAATCTTAAACTACAAATTCTTCCTCAATACAGAACTATAAGTCCATGCTTCTTAGTCTAATGAGGAGAGCAACTAGTGATGACATAATAGCAGTCTTCCAATATTAACATGAAATGTATCAAAGAGATATCTAACATAGAACTAAGGAAAATTTTCCTGATTTAATAGGGTCTTTGGAAGTTTTGTGTGCTCCATCACTACACATTTTTAATAGATTGGACAGAATTTTTTCCTGAAAGGATTTCCTGCTTGGGGGAGGGGGGTTGGACTAGAAGATCTCCAAGATCCCTTTCAATTTTGTTACTCTGTATAAAAACTCCAAGAATACCCAACAGCCTCCTGCTCCATTAGTTAATTGTCCTACCATTTTAAATGTTTTCAGCTACATCTGCTGCATTCAGCTGTTGCAATCAGGCATGGAACTTCTCAGTATCTATGACACCTAATCTTAATTTGGGTCCACAGATTTTTTTAAAATAACCACACAGGTGTAGCTTCAAAATGCTTGGAAGACCATGTTTTCTAAAAGCTCCCTTTACATATTACTTCTCATGAGGAAATAGATTGACAACATCCCTAGTTGTGCCACTTAAAAAGCTTAAAACAGCAGCTTCTCATGAGTGGATTGCTTTTCCTGTTCTTAATCAAGAGGAGATAGTATTCCTCAGACCCGAATGTAGAAGTGCACAATCTATTTCTAACTATGAAAAAGGTTATTCCAACCTTATCTCAATGTTTTATCTATTTTGAGATTAGAAAACTATATACTGTATCAGCAGGTTTCAGTACACTCGATGGCTTCAAATGACCATTCCACAAAAAGGGGCAGATTCTCATTAGTTGAAGTGAAATCAGCTTCAGGGCAAAGAGTCTCCAGCCATTTTGAATGCAATAAAACAATGCAACAAATACTTAAAAATCCAGGATAGCCATTCTAATATTTAAAATCATAAGGTCTAATTGCCTTAATTGCTGACTTTAGTAAATCCCATGCATATTAAAAGTTGATTTCTCCCATAGTTGGAGGATAGTTGTAGAAAACCTATAGAACTGTATTATACACACATGCATATATATACATAAACAAATACACGTATTGAGAGTGGACATCAGAATAAGTTATCTTATTTAGACTGCATATTATTTTTCTTGATTGTATATATTCTACATTCTATTTTATTTTCTATATTATCTTCCTCAATTGTTCCCATATATGTTCTAAATATGTCTCACTCCAAAATCATAGTGGCTGAAATACATTGTGCAACTCTTGGCCTATATTTAGTGGTGAGAATAAGACTTCAAGTCTTTTCAGTGGAGAGAGAGTGACATCCAGTGGCCATATACATAATTTCTAACACTAGGAATTAAAGAAAATAGTTATAAGTATCTATTGTGTTTCACATCAACAAGTGATACAACAACTAAAAATAAGTGAATTGCAGTGAACCTTGTTTTATTTATCAGCTAATTTTGATATCTTATGATACGGAAGTAACTTGGACATTTTCTTTAAACATTTCTCATTACCACATAAGGATTTGCATATCTTTTTATAATAGCCATCAATATGGAGAGAAAATATGTGAATAATTATCACTTACAGATATATCACATACAAGATTGCAAATACATTGAAACAGATTTCAAATATAAACTTTTGAGTGCTTCACAAGATTTGAGATTGGGATGTGTATGAGGAAACTGACTAGATGTCTAGGGTTAGGATAAAATTAGCTTGATTTTATGCAATAAATGTCAGCATTACAGAAAGTCCCCAACTCCAATTCAAACTCTGAGACAAGCATTTCTCAAAGTCCCTTTTATTAGAGTAGGTATACTGGCACATCTGGCAATACCCGAATCTGAGAGTTCCAGGTTTTCCCTCCATAAATCAAAACCCCAAATCCAGCCCCTGCACCCATCAGTCTGTCACATGGCCCAAACATCATCTGTCCCAACTTGAGCCATCCCTGCAACCACTCCTCTAGATTCATAAACACTATGACCTTGACTGAAGGGAAGAATCCTATTATGTCTAACTACAATCACTCTTCTAAATCCCCCCTCCTACTTTCCCAAGCACAAGAAGTTCGCAGCAGGGAAGCATCTGGTGCTAATATGGCTTCCAAAGTTGACAGGTGTCCCTTCCTCCAATGGAAAAACCACGCTCTGGAAAATAAAATGGACAAAACACAAAAAGAGAGAGTTAACACGTTCATAAAACCACTTAACCCTCTCCCTCCCCCTGGAGGACATGTAAGTTCCCTGATAAGTTCCCTGAGAAATTCCCTGAGAAATCAGGGAACTTATCATGAAATTGTTTCACTAATCTATCAGCTTTTCAGATCCCAACTTTTGACCCACGTAGCTTCTGACAAAGGGTATCCTTTCCAGTGTACTAAATATTGTAACCAACCCCATTGCAATCTAGATTCAAGAATCTTCTTGACTTTGTAATGGGTTTCACCTTTACTATCAAAGGAGGACGGGAACAGCTGGTAAGGGTCTCAAGGTAGAGCCCATTGCTGGTTTTAAAAGGCTGCTGTGAAACACAGGATGTATTTTCCCCAGGATTTGAGGGAGGTTAAGGTGGACTGATACAGGGTTAATCACTTTCACTATAGGAAAAGGACCAATGAATTTCAGTCCGAATTTCTTGCTAGGTAGCCTCAATCTTAGGTAGTTAGTTGACAAATACACCTTATATTCTATTCAAAATTGCAGGTGGAGATACCTGTGTTTGTCTGCCTGGTTTTTACATTTCTCAGCTGCTTCTGCTAGAGTTTTCTTAGTATTCTTTCCAATCCTTTTGCAAGGAGGCCATCCATTCTGTTAGGGACATGGAAGTGGGTGATTCTCTAGGCAGTTCAGGCATAGGCACAAAATCCATGCCAGTAGTTATTCGAAAAGGAGTCAACCCTGTACTACTGTGTACTGCATTATTATAAGCCACTTCTGAGAATGGTAATAACTTCATCCAGTTTTCTTGTTGCTAATTTACATCTAATGTATTGTTCCACCATGGTGTTCACTTTTTCAGCAGATCCATTAATAGATGGATGGAATGCTGAGCTAAGCCCTTGTGATGACCCAATGGACCTCAGGAATGCCTTCCAGAACTTAGCAGTAAATTGGACCCCTCAATCTGATATTATGCTCCAAGGGACCCCATGTAGCTAGTAGATGTGCTTCACAGATTTTTGGCAGAGGGTAGTCTGTTACAGGCAGTGAAGTGTGCTTGTTTGGAGAATAAATCAATAACAGTCCAAATCATGGTGTTTTCTCTGCTTTCTGGCAGTTCGATGATAAAGTCCATGGCAATCTCCTCCCATGTTTGCGTAGGTTCTGCCACTTGCTGGAGAAGACCAGGGAGCTTCCTCGGTTGGATTTCATGGTTGCACAGGTAGCTCAGCTTCTAACATAGTTCTATACGTCAATTTTCATCCTTGGCCACCAGAACTGCCTTCTAATCAAATGGAGGGTTTTTAAGAAACCAAAGTGGTCCCCTAGTCGAGAGTTGTGACTATGTTTTAGCAATAGCAGTCTCATGCAGCAGGGCACATAAATCTTACTCCCTTTCCAAGCCAGTCCCTCCCGCAACATTAAATCCGGTTGGTTTTCTTTGTCTGATCTTCTGATAGCACAGCTTTTAACTCCACCATCAACTTGTCTTCAGGGAGGTTGGAATAGAGTCTGGTTTGTGCCCTAGTGCATGCTTGGGCAGCTGGCTGAGCTTCAGAGATCATGGCATGTACTACCTCTTCTCATCAGCTGTCAAATTGGGGTTTCCTGGACAGATATTGGCCAGTAGGTTTCTCTCCCCGCCCCCCCCCCCCGGGATGTATTTTAGCTTGAAGTTAAAGCATTTAAAATACTGAGCCCAGTGAACTTGCTTGGGGGAAAGGTTCCGAGGGGTCTTTAGCACCTCAAGGTTTTTATGATCAGTCCATACCTCGAAAGGCTCCTTAGCCCCCTCTAGGAAATGTCTTCAGGATAAGAGAACTATCACACCGCAAAAGCTTCCTTCTCCCAAATCACCCACCTGCGTTCCATGTCCATTAGCTTTTTGGACAATATGCACAAGGCATTAATTTGTTTTGAGCATTTCTTGCAGTAGGACAGCTGCGACCGCTACGTCACTGGTATCGGCTTGGAATATGAAGGGCTGGTCTGGGTCAGGGTGTTGGCGGATCGGCTCCACTGCGAACCGTCGTATTAATTGTTCAAAGGATTTTTGACGTCCATTGTCCAAGCTAGGGGCTGGCTAAGTTTTGGCTTGGTCAGAGATGGACTGGTTTTTAGTAATTCCATCAAAGGGAGTGCAACCTTGGCAAAGGAAGGGATGAATTGTCTGTAAAAATTTGTAAACCCCAGGAAGCTTTGAAGTTGCTTACATGTTCGTGGGGGTTGCCAGTTTAGCACAGCTTTAACTTTCCCGGGTCCATTTCGATTCCTTGATTACATACCCAGTAACCCAGATAGTCCAAGGACCCCTTATGGAACTCGCATTTTAACAGCTTCGCATAAAGTTTGGCTGCTAGGAGTTTTTTCAGTACCTGTCTGACTAGTTTGATGTGTTCTTCCATGTTCTCACTGAATATAAGAATGTCATCAAGGTGAACCAGGACTCCCTTATACAGGTGCTCATGCAGCACCTCATTGATCAGCTTCATTAACACTGCAGGGGCCCATTGAAGCCCAAAAAGCATGACTCAGAATTGGAAGCTGCCTAGCGGCCAGTTAAATGCTGTTTTCCATTCGTCCCCCTCCTTTATGCGGACTCGATAGTAGGCTTCCTTTAGATCTAGCTTGGTGAAGATTTTGTCTTTTGATAAGTGGTTCAGCAAGTCTTTCATTAGGGGTAGGGGTTAGGTGTTTTGTACGCAAACAGCATTGATATTTCAAAAACCAACACATAATCTCAACCCCTCATCTTTTTTCTCTTTAAACAAGACAGGGCTGCAACTTTAGATTTTGCAGTCTCAATGAATCCTCTGGCTAAGTTGGTATCAATGTACTTCCTCAACTCGGTCATTTCCGCAGGAGTACATTCTTGGTTTTGGTAACTTGGCCCCAGGTTCTAATTCTATGGTGCAGTCATGGCTTGATGAGGGGGAAGGATATTACATTCTATTCAAACCCAATTCCAATTCTTGTGACAATTCTCTATTACAAATAGAATTATTGTCTGCCATTTATTGCTTTGATAATTATTTCAGAAGCTATATTTTGTTGCTTAAACAAGAATTTAGTTGAAGCTGATGTATTTAGAGCCCTGCTAGCTATCTGCTTGTACGTTTCCAGGCAATTACTATATCTGAAAATAGACAGATGGTTCATTACAACTGCTTTGATTTCATGGCCTGTTCCATTAAAATTAATAATTGATAAATCCATGTGCTATTAACACCCATTTATGAAAGTGAATTAAAATTTATTTTAACATTTATTTAATGGGGTAGTGATACCTATATCATAAGTTCTCACATTCCCACTGAATTAAGGCAGCAGTTTCCACTAGTGGAAATTACAATTCAACCTTAATAGTTTTACCTGGTGCACTTTTTTTTAGCCCTCTCTGGTCCAGTTAAATCATGTCATTGTCATTAGAAGGTGTGCCTGGGAATTAGCAAAAATATATTATTTAACTCCTAAGGTATTTAATTCCTATTTAAAAAGTGATGGTAAAGGGAAAATCAATGTACCGTGTTTTCCCAAAAATAAGACCCAATCTTATTTTCTTTTGGGCTCCAAAATAAACACTAGGGCTTATTTTCAGTGAATGTGGTTTCCCCCCAATGTACTATGGGATGCCCACTACTTCTGCTTGGTCATGGCAGTGCAGGAGGCCGCATGGCAGGCTATTGCCACCATTGTGAGGTGTTTAGGGGGGTGAAGCTTCTTCATGTGCACCACACTGGCTTACCTTAGGGCCCCCGCAGCCAGGCCATCCATGCCCCGACACTGCCTCACCTTGTGGCCGCGGCACCACAAACAACCGGACAGAATGGGCAGTTGGCCAGCTGCTCAGCCACTTAAGTAGGGCTTAATTGGGGGGTAGGGCTTATATTGGGCACACATGCAAAAACATTGTAGGGCTTATTTTCAGGATAGGTCCTATTTTTGGGGAAACGTATATCGTATGCAGGAGAAGGCAAAAAGCTTTAACAGACTTCATGCTTTTAGCATTATCACAAGTGTTTGTATTATTTTGAGCTTTATATTTGAGCTGTATTATTTTGAGCTATCTTAGGCTGTTGAAGCTTAATAGAGCAATAAAAAACACAAAAACAAAATATGAAAAAAATGAAGGAAATAATTCCCTCAGATAGAAGGCTCATTTGTTCCTTTATTATCTTAACTTTTTTTTTTATTTATTATGTTGTATGAGGCCTTGGCTAACAATGGCAACATAAAATAAAATGATACTTCAAGCCCCAGATACAAAAGATAAAATATAAAAAATAGAGGCTACAAATTTCATGCACCCTTTATTTATAACAAATTCCTATGCAAGAAAATTCCTAAAAAATAGACAGCTCCTGAAAACATCCTATTCCAAGGCTCTGCTAGCTGGCAATCTGGTAGGGATGGCTTTAGAGGGATTTACCTTAGATGTGCAGATGAAGACAGGAGAAGGCACTTCTTCAGTTTACCAGGTCCAAAACCTTAAAGATGAATCACGGGCGGAAGGCAATTGGCACCAGGGCCACTCATAGAGTAGTGATATCCTTTGGGCATTAAAATAAAATGCCCATTACTGCCCATGCTGCATTCTGGACCAGCTGTAGCTTTCCAGTGATTTTCAAGGGTGGCTCCATGTAAAATGCATTGCAGTAATCAAATCTTAATGTGAGTAGGGCATGAGTGATTGAGACAGTTAATATTTATTAACCAATGATTTATAAGTACTAAGGCATGGTACTTATACTGAGTTACTCCCAGCTCCTGCTTAAATCCATCCTCTAAAAAGTTATACTTATCAGACTTCCCCCTGAAAAATCTGCTAACTTCCTAGCCATATTTTTTATATGATAAGCAAAATGCTATCATGTTCATTTACCTTGTACAGACAGATTTTCAGACTAGATGTAGGAATTTGCCTTTCTGTCTAGTCAGATTGAAATTATCATTTTAGCTCAGTTTCTTAATACAGCTCAACTCCATCTGAAAATGTGTCTTAAGTCAAGTCCATTTTCTATATTTTCAGAAATATAGAAATCTAAATCATCAGTGCCAGTAATGACAGGCATGTAGATTTATTAAACAATTTAATCTGATTTGGGAAATATACTTTATTTGGAGATTTGACTGAATCAACTAAGATTCAAATCTCAAAATTCAAGATAATTATATCTTTACATGACTAGTCTCAAACTACTTTATTTAATAAGAGCACTTTCCTATTTACATATGGACCAGCCTTCCAAAAATTTTGTCCCCTACTTCAACTTCTATCAGTTTAGCCATCATGTAAAAAGCAATGGACTGTGATGTTGTTCAAGTCTCTCAAGTCTATCACAGAATGAAAAATTGAAATAGGCAGGTATCTCACAGTTGATTGTTATATATTCTTAACCCAACTGAGAATATAAGCAACTCAACACATGATAAAAGCAATAAAAACCATATATCACACTGAGTATGGTCATAAAAGTAGGATTTTCACTTTTGCATCCTTTCCTTGAATGGAGTAGAGAACTGGAAGAATGAAGAGCATTGGTTTAAATCTGGAGTAGCTTGGAGAGGGGGTGTTAAGGAGACCCTTAAAAAAATGCCATTATAACATGAATTTGTGCTGCTTAACTTAAACCTTACATAAGACACTTAGAAATAGTTTTGTAATATTGGAATGATACTTAATAGTATTTGTCTTGCAATCAGTGTATTTATTCTTCATATAAAACCTGGCCTTAGTATGAAGATTTTAGGACAATTTATAAATACAATGGTTGCTTTGGATAAATACTATGCTTTCAATTAACTTTTTAAGTTCCAAAAACAAGACTTCATTTTTTCCTTCAGTGCAAAATTCTATTCATTGCTAATTGTTTTCAATTTCAGTATTATATTTGGATTATTTTTAAATATATTGAAAGAACTATAGTTGGAAATCATATCAAATATATTAGCTAAGAAAAATCTAACATAAAAGAAGATTGTAATTTATGTTAATCTACTCTAATTCAAAAATATATTTATTATACACATTTCCCCATAGTTTAATGGAAATGTTCATTTTAATACCTGTTTGCAAATTTCACTGCCAATGTTTTATTGCTCTGTAATACATTTAAATATTGATTTTCTTTAGCAATGGGCACTTACGAAATTGAAGGTGAAGCTTCATGTCTTATTAAATATTGACAAATTAAGGGCCCTGTGCTTTTAACAATGTGTGGAATGTTAAAAAGAAATCTGTCATAAGAATGCAGTCTGAAATACTGATGACGAATGAAGTTACTCCATAAATCTGAACATTCAATTTTTTGACATGATTTTATTTTTCTATCATTTTATAATGTGAAAGACGAGGAATTCAGTGAGAGAGAAAGTAAGATGCTTCTTTGTTATATGTGTGAGTTTTGACCAGCTAAACAATACTTCTCATTGTATATAACTATCCAGAGGATTTTAGGTACAGTGTACTATTAAACTTATGTAGGGTCTGGCAGATTGGTGTGAATCTTTGTGAGAAACAGCTTGTGCTTTCTGCCTGCTACAATTTATTTTATTTATCCATACTTCCTATTTCTTAGCTGTCCATCTCCCCAAGTGATCTTACATTTATGTCTTTGTAAATTAGAAAAGGTCATAAAGGTAAAGGTAAAGGTTCCCCTCGCACATATGTGCTAGTCGTTCCCAACTCTAGGGGACAGTGCTCATCTGTTTCAAAGCCGAAGAGCCAGCGCTGTCAGAAGACATCCCTGTGGTCATGTGACCAGCATGACTCATTGCCAAAGGCGCACAGAAAGTTGTTACCTTCCCCCCAAAGGTGGTCCCTATTTTTCTACTTGCATTTTTTACATGCTTTCGAACTTTTAGGTTGGCAGAAGCTGGGACAAGTAACAGGAGCTCACCCCGTTATGAGGCAATAGGGATTCAAACTGCTGAACTGCCGACCTTTCGATCGACAAGCTCAGTGTCTTAGCCACTGAGCTACCGCATGCCCTTAGAAAGGGTCATAATGTAATGCTAAATAATGTTTGCATAGAAAAGGAATTAAAATTATTTTCAAATTATTTTTTTAAAAAACAGTACTACTTTCTGAATCTAATATTTCAAAGTTGTTTTGTTCTGTCTGTCTGTCTGTCTGTCATCTTTATTTCTTCAATTTCTATAGTCATCCATCTCAGTCAATGACTAAAATACTCAAATATTAATGAAATAATATAATTATAAAATAATTCAACATTAGAAATACATCACAGGCTGAAGATAAACTTTGGGTTGTTAATTATTAAGACATAAACCAGTTTAGTTTGGATATCCACTGTACTATTTTTCTCCCATATCTTTCTCATAGCCTATCATTTTTAAACATACTTCCAAATGAATCTTTATTTTGTCAGGTAAAATTTGTTCCTCTTCTATAACATCTTTTAAATAAAATCTATCTATAGTGGAAGACAATCTTAAAATTAATTTTCAAGTACATTTGTTCACAAACATCCTTCAATGTATCTAATATTAGCATATTTTGTTCTATTTCAGTCAAATTTAAGTGTTCTCTCCTTTAATTGTGACCTTTATTTCCTTTTGATTTTCTTTAGCATCAAATTCTCATGCTATCAAGTTTTTTCAAGGATTTAAAACAAAAGCATTTTCCCATGAGAACGTTTCATATATATATATATATATATATATATATATATATATATATATATATATATATATATATATATATATATATATATATATATATGTTTTTCTTCTAGCCAGGTTTTCCCTACGTAGCCAAGGTTTTTTTGTAGCTCCAGCTCAGTAGAATCTCATCTACTCGGTTCTGGGCTTTTTTCCTTTCTAACACCTAGCAAGCTCTAACTGCTAGGTGGGAGACCTAAATAGATCCATTTCTAGCTTCAGTTTCAATTTGTTCTCTATTAATTGTAATAAGGTTAGACCCTGGCTGAACAGAATGACTATGCCACTTCAGTCAAAATAAACAAATTGATGCATTACTGATTTTAAGGATATGGTTTGACAGTACATGATAGAACAATCTTGCCTAATCTAGGAAGCTTATGTCCATGAAAGTGGCTGGATTAGAACAAATTATTCAATAACTTTTTCCCCACTGAATGGGCTCATTCATATTGAGTTAGCAAATCTAATTCAGCTTCATAAACATTGTAAACATTTAGATGTGTGTACGTGTGTGTAAAGTCTTAAACTTTTCCTCTGACTGGTAAATTTGTTTAGTTCACTTTTTTTGCTTTTTTAAAAAAAATAAAGAATCTTAAGACCCTATTCTTAACCTCCCAAAAAGAATTTGATGATCAATCTTAGCAAAACCTGCTGAGAAACTAAAAAAGCATAAACAAATCGATGTTTTTGAAATCTGTCTTGACATAAATTGTTGACCAAGATTGCTTAGACAGTCTCTGATCCAAAGTCTAGTCTGAATGCTGATGGGCTGGTTGTTTCCTGTTGTTTTGCTTCCATGCCTTAATACAATATGCTTGAGATTGAAGTCTTTCAGTTTGAATGAGATTTAACTTCATTATTGGAGTCTGAAGTGATTAGTTAGAAACTGAAATTCAATTTAATCTAAAGGATGACTATTCTAATGCTTTACTTCACCTACAGCTTTTCAAGGCTTTTAACCTCTTGACAAGTCATCTGTCAAGGAGGAATGTTGAGTGCATTAATTTTTGATTTCCATTCTTCTCTTACAGCAGCTGAAGTGACTCCAGTCAAACTGTGGTAGTTATTACAGATGAATTAGGTCAGCAGAGAACATAAGATACAGAACTGAAAGAGAGATATATTTGTCCCATAAAGAAAAATAGACAGAGGTCCTCAGGTGGTTGTTTAATCCATGTGTTCCCAAGGTATGTATTCTTTCCAAGTGGATTTACCATACGTGCTCTTTGAAAGTCAGTTAAAAACTTATACCAAAAAGGGGATCAGCATGATTTGTAGCAATGCCTAAATGACAAGGAATTTTTTTCATATATATTATTATATGCATTTCTAGAACTATTCTAAAATATGTTTTATCTAATTTCTTCATTGTATTAGCAAGAAATAATAGAAGCAATTCAAGTATTGCTAATAATATTCTTGTATTAGATCAGGTTTGTTTTTTAATATTGTTATACTTGTACTAGTCCTATATTCACTCTTTTTTGATCTGGTAATTATTATCACTTTTCCAATTTTTGTTTAAGGAGGGAGCACCAATGGCAGTGCATATTTTACAGAAAAGTAAAACAATGGGATTGTTCCCATACTGGTCCAGATGTTGGGAGTATAAATCAAATTAAAATGAATATATTTTTATCCAGTTTGAAACTCATCTTAGAAGAGACACAAAGCATGCCACCTCTATGATATAAGTTTAAACTGACAAACTATACTTAATATTTTAGTTTTATTTATTAAAATATTTCAGTCGTAAATGGATTATTATTGTGGATATAGCTGAGTTTAAATAAACACCTTAGGTTTTCTAATCTATTCATAGGTAGCAAAAATACAATTTCATTAATTTTTGGAGAGTCTGCCAAAAAAGCAGTGGCAGATTTCCGGCATTTGGAAACCTAAGAGTATCATTTAACTATCATCCCTTAAAGGTCTAAAATGATAAATTGTTACATAGTATTTCAAAGGGGCTTGTTAGAAATGAATAGTATCTCTCAACAGTAGCCATTGTTTCTATGCAATGGCATTTAATTTCCATTAAATTATTCTATATGATAACAGCATATTATTCACATTCAAGCTGCACAATGGCATCTGCAACTATTCAATTGTTGCTGAATTGTACTCCTAGTAACCTTTATTATTGGTGATGCTTGTTGGTATAACTTGGAGTTGTAGTTTAGCAAGATTTGAAACAATGTGATGAGAATTCCAGTGAGTGTGCTTGTGATAACATATGTCATGACAATGATATGTTTTGTTTGAAAAGGCAAAATTGGAAAGGAATGACTGTTGTCAAAGAAAGAAAAGAGGCTTTAAAAGCTAGTATTAATATTGCCTGAACGTTAAATATAATTTTCTGGATGATAAATGAGAAAAGAGTCTCTTTTCAGTGCTTTTGACAATAGTTAAAATGTTAATAGAAGTGCTACATGTACCTCAACAAGTTTCAAAATATTTATAAAGATGGACTATACCTGAACTACACTTTTTCCTTCAGATCAGTTTTAAGGTTTGCATATATTCCTAATTAATTTGTAAAAGACTTATGACTGTTTTCCGCACCTACAACCATTGTAGCATCCTGATGGTTACATGATCAAAATTCAGATGCTTGGCATTTGGTTCTTATTTAGGATGCTTGCAGTATCCTGGAGTCATGTGACCAGCTTCTGTGAGCTTCTGACAAGCAAAGTCAACAAAAAAGGTAGATTCACCTTAACAACTGTGTTACTAACTTAACAACTGCAGTGATTCACTGAAAATGGAGCAAAATTAATAGCTGTCTCACTTACCCACAGAAACTTTGGACTCAATTGAGGTAGTAATTTGAGGACCATATGTACTGTTTTCTTTCCATATGTATACCCTGGAGGGAAAATGGATGTGTGTGAAACTTTTGTTAGATTATTATGGTTGGCCACACAGATAGTCAGATGTTTAGATCAGATTTGGCATTTTTAGCTGCCTATTGAAGCCTTCCCAAGGATATGGAAAGGCAGTAGTTCTTGTTTGATGGTGTTAAATGTATTGTCACAGAATATAAAATGTTCAAGTAAAACTGCCTTTTACAATTGATTGCTGTAGTGTTCAAGTGGTGCGCCAGATGTTTTGGGATTGTGCCCAAGGTATATACTACTATTGAACTTTCTATATTTGTGACAAGTAAACAACTTTTCTTCCAGTGGACCTGCAGCTACTGACCTGGTTGTTCAGTCAACAGTCCTGAATCCTGTACCATTTGCCACCAGTTAATCCAGGAGTTCCAACATCTAGTGAGGACCTTGTTGATGAGTGATCTGGTATGGGTTTCGGTAAATTATGTCTCACCTATTATTAATTTATATAAATTTATTACTGATTTTATGTGACTTACACATACAAATACAAAACAGGAAAATAATTAAAAATATACAACTTTACAGGCAGTAGTGGGTTTCAATCCCGTGGCTACCAGTTCACTTGCACACACGTGCGAGCAACACTTCTGTGCATGCACAGAGGCATCAGAGCAGATTGGCAGAGCCTCCTACCACCACTACTACCGGTTTGTCTGATCCGTGGTGAACTGGTAGCAATCCATCACTGTTTACAGGAAATGTGGACAAAAATAATAAAACATTAACAAGTTAAATCAAATCAGGGACCCAACAAACACATTGACCCCAGACATAAGACCAAAGATCTCAATTGCTTTTTGGAACCCTGGGAGAGAGAGCACTATCCATTTCTTGGTGGGGGGGAGTACGCTGTTCCAGAGGAAAGGAACTATAACAGAGTACATTGTGATTACTACATTTGAAATTGATATGTGTGAATTAATTTTTTGTTTGAATGTGAATACAATGCTTTGAAAAGATTCCTCGCCAATGTGTGCATTTGATAAAGAAGTCAGGAACAATATTTATTCTAAAGTAGCCATCTGGATGGTTTTTAGTCCTTTTCTTTCTGTACAGTATATGAGTTCTGCATGCTCATCAGCTATAGTCAGTGGTATGCTGGAGCTGGCTTGTAGGGGCTCGTGATTGTTAAATTTTTAGCAAATGAGTTGGCTGAAAGCATAACTAAAAAAGTGGTTGCCTAGAGTATCAATCAGTTGTAAGTAGCAACAGGGTGGTGGCAATGGAACCAGCAGAAACAGTTATTTTTAATAACTGTTATTATTTATTATTATTATTTATTATTATTATTTAATATTTACCAACAGACCACTGGCTATAGACCATGTGTCTTCTGTGCCCTGAATCTTATTTCTTTTTAGTACTCACCTTCTCTAGTTTTTTTTAATCAAGTAGCACTGAACAACTTCAGTTGGCCTTTTCATGAACTCTGTGAAATTGTGACTTTTCTTTGAACTCTCTGCTTTCAGTTGCTATGACCTTGTTGCTCACTTATAATTTATGTGCCATTTATCATTCCAAGATTTACAAATATAGTTGAGGAGGGGGGAAAAGCTCTGTACTATCATTCATATTAAGTATCTTTTTTTTTTTTTGTATTTGAGCTTCATGGCTTCCATATCATGTAACCAATAGGGAAAGATTAGTTAGAAAGCTCTAATTCTTCTGAGGGATTGCAATAATACTGTACTGTAAACATGAAAGGATGCTCTAGAGGCTTAAGATCATCAAAACTGTGAGATTATATTACAGCATCTACAATTTGTCTCTGTCACTATCCATTTTGCAATAGTTTTTCTTCAAGCTTAGATGTGAAATATTGGTTATTCCATAAGCTATCAAGTTTCCAGTTGTATCAAACATTTCACTGCAAAGCCTGTTACCGAGCATATGATAGAACCAAATATGTCATAAATGGGATGAATGTAGTAAAAGAATGCTGAATGGAAATCTCATGCTCTTTCAACCATATCTAGACACACTGTTTGAAAAATGATAAATATATAAACAAATCAGAAGGCAAGAATGTTTGGTAAAGTTTCTATATCAACAATGTGCAAGAATCATTTGTGAAGAAAAACCTACAGAAATAAAGACTATAGTCTTACATGCACAAACTAGCTTCAAACCTAATATCTCTCAGGTTTGAATATCTGATCCAAAACTTTTCTGCAATATGAACAAAGCTTAGTTTAGCAGTACAGTACAATTGTTGAGAACAGAAGTTTCTATATTCAAACCTAACATTTTAGTCTAAACAAATGACAAATTTGCTGCCAGTGACTTTGACAATATTGAGTAATTAACCAATAATCTAATACAGCATGTGGAAATATCCTATTTTTTTTAGTAATGGAAGAGCAACTGAGACCAATATTTAGATGAGTGCATTTAGAATCTTTCTGTTGAAGATTGAAAATCTGTATTTTTGTTGATTTAAACTTCTTCTCTTGTTCGATGATATATGTTCCACCAAGAGTAAATTGTTTTTCTCACCAAGCAACTGTCTGTGAGACCTGAAAAAAGGATGTGTTCCACTTTTAACCTTGGATGAGGTTGCACTTCCCCATTCCAGAATGCTGTGCAATATGGGGATTTTTCATACTGTGCAACTCCTTCTCAATGCAAATGGAGGTTGTGATCAGGAAGCCTTTGCACAATTTCATCTGGTGCACCAATTACACCCTTTCCTAGATTAAGAGGCCCTTCAGACAGTCATATCCCTATTGAAATGCACTCTACATGGAGCTGCTCTTAAGACCACTTAGAAACTTCAAATGATCTAGAATACAATAGCAGAGGTAGTGATGGGTATGCCTCCATTTACCCATGTGACACCTTTGCTTTGTGAGCTTCAATGATTACCAGTCTGCTTCTGGGTACAATTCAAGTTGTGTTCAATACACAAGGCCTAGTTATCTGAGAGACTACCTATTTCCTGTGCTATCACCAAGGAAGTATAGCTTGATAGGATTGGTCTTCTGGAATGAGGTTCCCCTGGACTCCATGTGATTTCTTCCTAATGGCATTCCAGAAAGTCTTAAAGATTTCACTGTTCTCACAAACCCTGGTTGGGGTAAAGGGCCCTCTGCTGGATTCTTTAGAGGTGTGGCTGTTTTAGCTGGACTTGCCATCAGTTCTTATTTCTATTACCATTTTTGTCACTTGGGGATCAGGTGGTGCCTCAATTGAATAATCTAAATTACATTAACAATTATAATCAATTAAGCAATATTGCTATCTTTAAGATCTGATTATACCTTGAGATCCTGGGGACAATTAATTCATTAAGTGGCTTCCTTATTAATAATAATAATAATAATAATAATAATAATAATAATAATAATATATTATTTGTTACTCTATTATTCTCTTTTCCTATTTTAGGTCTACTTTTAGACTTTCTAATTTTTAATAATTGTTATACAATAGTTTAAATAAACTATTTTATTTACTATTTTACACATAAATTGTCTTAATTATGGCATTCATTTTGTCTAGCTTTTTGTCATTAATTAACTTGTGACTTTGTGTTTCTAATTGCGATTTTGTAATTCAGTTGCTTCTAACTATCTTAGTTAACTCAGTAGAAAAGCACAATGTAAATATTTTCCCCAAATCTGTATAAATGAAAGCATTTTTTCAATAAAAACATGTTTGCAAACATATTTAAGTCTTAAGTAATCTCAGCAGTAGCATGATTCATTTAAAATAAAAGTAATAATTATGTAATATCCACCTTTTTTAAAAAAATAGCTATTTTTGTAATTGTTGATAGAATAAATCTATAATTTAACACATTTTTAATAAAACGGAGCTTTGAAGGTTTTGTTTCTTCCTTAAAAGGGTGTCTTTCTGCAAATCTACAAATTAGCCAGTAGAGGGTAGAATAGCATAGCAGCATAAATACAATTATGAAACAACTTGGGAAACCTGCAACTTTTTCCATTACAGCTGCATTAAAATCATCTGAGCCTTTAAACACAGCTAGACCTTGTATACTTTCTCGTCCTTGTCAGGTTTTATCAGCTGCTTTCTAAAGTCCAATGACACAGCTGTCAGGTTTCTTAGCTGAACTGTGTGATGTCTGCAAGAAAGGGGGAAAAGATGACCTGAAGAAAATAGCAGTCATTGACTGGAATGTCTTTCTATGGTTGTATATGTCAAAGCTGCATATTTTGCATCTCTACTGATCAAAGAATCTGGAATATTATGTGAGTTATGAATGCTCACTTGCTAGAAGAAATACAGCCATTTTAGAAGAAAGCTTAAAAGTGAAATGGGTTTGTGGCAGACTATAATATAAGAAAAATAAGTTTAATACAATATCAGAAAATACAATATTACATATCTGTTTAACCCATTCTTTTGAGTGTACTTTTTTATATCCTTATACCTTCAGAAAGAGGAAGCCAAAAGGAGTGATTTCTCTCATATTGCCTGCCATGAAGCAATCAAATTTGAAAGCAAAACACACACTGTAATGATTTTTTACCCTAACCTAATGACAGTGGGGGGAATAAACTGATTAAGGAAATATGATGGCTGGTGATACAATCCTTTCCCATTGGAACATCTTAATGGGAGCTGAAGACCAAATCCTCTAAAGGACACTAGGCAGTAGGAACTTTCACATCACCACGCGCAAAAACTGAAAATTCTACTATAAGAAATTAAGTTAAGTTTAGTAGCACCACCATCTGAACTGCACTGCTTCAGGTACAGACCTCATTAAAGAAATAATTAAAGGACAGAAAAGGTAGAGTTCAGTCTTTTAAGTATTTGCTATTTGCAGGACTGGAAAAGAGACTACAGCAAATTTCTATGGTGCCCATACCTCCAAGTTACACATTATCATGGTACTTAACCACTGGGTTATTTGACATACTGAATGGGTCATTGTAAAAACTGCTTTCTCCATGACTGCTGTACCTCTATATCAAGTGTAAAATAGCTAATCAGCATGCTGACAGCAATACTTATTGCTGACTGGCAGCAATACTTATTGCTGACACTTATGGCTGACTGGATAGCTTCCTGGTCATTCCCAAGTTGCTATACAAGTCTATTCTCTGACCTGCACCCAGAGTAGAGACCAGTTCACCCTTGCTACATCAATGCCTCTGTCTAAAGCTCCAGTGCAAATTCTTTCAAGGATTGCTTTGTTGCTAAGTACAGGCTATCCAAAATAAAAACTCTATCCTATTTAATCCTTTTTTATAGCCACCCATTTCAGTACTCTAGTTAGAATAGGAATAGGAATAGGAATAGGAATAGGAATAGGAATAGGAATAGGAATAGGAATAGGAATAGGAATAGGAATAGGAATAGGAATAGGAATAGGACAGGACAGGACAGGACAGGACAGGACAGGACAGGACAGGACAGAATAGAATAGAATAGCAGAGTTGGAAGGGATCTTGGAGGTCTTCTAGTCCAACCCCCTGCTTAGGCAGGAAACCCTACACAACTTCAAATATTTATCCAATCTCTTCTTAAAAACTTCCAATGTTGGAGCATTCACAACTTTTGGAGGCAAGTTGTTCCACTGATTAATTGTTCTGTCAGGAAATTTCTCCTTAATTCTAAGTTGCTTCTCTCCTTGATTAATTTCCACCCATTGCTTCTTGTCCTACCCTCAGGTGCTTTGGAGAATAGCTTGACACCCTCTTCTTTGTGGCAGCCCCTGAGATATTGCAACACTGCTATCATGTCTCCCTAGTCCTTCTTTTCATCAGACTAGACATACCCAGTTCCAGCAACCATTCTTTATATGTTTTAGCCTCCAGCCCCCTAATCATCTTTGTTGCTCTTCTCTGCACTATTTCTAGAGTCTCAACATCTTTTTTACATTGTGATGACCAAACTGGATGCAGTATTCCAAGTGTAGCCTTACTAAGGCATTGTAAAATAATATTAACACTTCACGTGATCTTGATTCTGTTCCTCCGTTTATGCAGCCTAGAACTGTGTTGGCTTTTTTGGCAGCTGCAGCACACTACTGGTTCATATTTAAATAATTGTCCAATGGGACTCCAAGATCCCTCTCACAGTTACTACTATTGAGCAAGGTACCACATATACTGTATCTGTGCATTTTGTTTTTCTTGTATAAATGTAGAACCTTACTTTTTCCACCATTGAATTTCATTTTCTTAGATACTGCCCAATGTTCAAGTCTGTCAAGATCCTTCTGTATCTTAAGCCTATCTTCTAGAATGTTGGCTATTCCTGCTAGCTTGGTGTCATCTGCAAATTTGATGAGTTCCCCATCTATCCCTTCATCCAAATCACTGATGAAGATGTTGAAGAGTACTGCGCCTAAAACAGAACCTTGGGGTACTCCACTGCATACTTCCCTCTGTGTAGATGCAGTTCCATTGAGGACTACATGTTGAGTGTGGTTGGTCAGCCAGTTACTAATCCATCTGGTGATGATAATGTATAACCCACATTTTTCTATTTTATCAAGGAGTAGGTTATGGTCTACTTTATCAAATGCCTTACTGAAGTCCAAGTAAATATATTGACAGCATTCCTCTGGTTCATTAATTTTGTCACTTTGTCAAAGAATGCAATAAGATTTGTCTGGCGTGATCTGTTTTGACAAACCCATGTTGGCTTTTGGTTATTACTTTATTTGCTTCAAGGTGTTCATTGATTCGTTGCTTGATTATCTTTTCCAGAATCTTCCTTGGTATTGAAGTCAGGCTGATAGGTCTGTAGTTTCCTGGATTTATTTTTTTTCCTTTTTTGAAGATGAGAACTACATCAGCTCTTTTCCAGTCCTCTGGCTGTTCCCCAGTGCTCCAGGATCTTTGTAAGATACAGTTCAGTGGTTCTGAGATATCGTCTGCCAGTTCCTTCAGAACCTTGGGGTGTAATCCATCTGGTCCTGGTAATTTGAATTTATCTAAGGTAGACAGGTGCTCATTTACCATTTTCTTCCCTATTTTAACTTTTGTTCATGACTCTAGACAACATTAAAGCAAATAATATATACAAAAAATAAAACAAGAAATAAATATTTAGAAACCAACAATGGGATTTTATTGGAAAATCTAGTTATTTAACCATATTTGGAATATGCCAGAAATGTCCACCTTAAATATATTCTTCAGTTTTTGAAAAAGATATGTTACAGATTTTATTTCTGCAATGGATTCCATCAGACAAAAAAGCAACTCGGATCCCCTTTTGATCTAGTAGAAGATGTTTAAACTGAAGAAACTTATAGAAAGAGACCTATAGATGAATAAGACAAATAGCATGTGAATATGAATATTTTTGATACAAATCCAAAATATGTGATTAGATTACTTGAAAGACATAGATAGATAGATAGATAGATAGATAGATAGATAGATAGATAGATGATAGATACATAGATAAATATTTTAATTTTAACTTCTAGACAAATATTTTTGATACACAATTAAGCCTCAGTCAGCAATAGTTCAGAAAATAGGTTGAGGGAGTAGATAAGTTCACTTTGTGTTGTCTAGATCAGGGGTGTCAAACTCGCATCATCATGGCAGCATCACGTGACGTATTGGGACTTTCCCCCCCTTCGCTAAACTTAGCGTGGGTGAGGCAAGCACGTGACGCATCCAGCCTGTGGTCCATGAGTTTGACAGCCCTGGTCTAGATGAATCGATGTAGGTGAATAGATGTCTCTTACTCATTATCATATATGACTATTGGTTTGTTTTTTATTCTGTGCCTTCAAATCATTTTTTTACTCCTGGTATCTGCCTGGACTAGTCCCTGCTGTTTTCTTGGCAACGTTTTTCAGAAGTGGTTTACCATTGCCTGCTTCCTAAGGCTCAAAGAGTGATTGATTCATGGTTACCAGCTGGTTTTGTGCCTAAGGTAGGAATAGTTTCTAGCCTGATGCTGTAACTATCACACCAAATTGGCTCTCTATTGCACCCTTAGATTTAATCTCATCAAAATTATAAGTGTCTAGGCTAAAATTAGACAATTGGTCAGGGAAATCTAAGGTACGTATTTTGGTGACTTTAAACTGCACAATGCTTTTGGGGGGGGGGGGAAATAAAAATAAAAACAAACTATGCGCCAAACACAGATTGTAACAAGACCCCAGGTTGTTTGCTTTGGCTATAATTGAACATGGTTTTATATAATAACTTAATAATATACTTGCATTTTTGTAATACAAATTCCAATTATGCATTTATATTAGTAAACTGCATTGCAAAATATGTTATGGTTCAAAATTCAAAGTTAGACACATTCACATTCAAATATGAGAAAAATTATTTGTATTGACTACAGATTGTCCACCAGAAGAGATGCAGCTAATAAATCTTTGACAATATTTGTGCCTTATCTACCAAACTTTCAAAGTTGGGATTAAATAATATAATCTGAGTTGATTGATTTTTTTAACAGTTTATGTTCTACAGTATTAATTATTAAACTAATACATTATCAGATGTTTGTGTTAATTAAGAGTGACCATATTGTCAGTAATTTTAACTGTCATATTTCATATTTATAACCTGATAAATTTTATTATTATTATTGTTATCAGTGAAATAATGCAAATTATTAAAAAACAATTTCAGCAAGAAGAATATTTACAATATTTCTCACTCCTTTTTTATTTTTGGAAAATGAGCAAATAAATTACTTGTTTTTGGTAAATACTTTAATACTAGAATTAAATTATTAATCTGTATCATATACAAATGTTCACCGCCCTGAGTCCTTCGGGAGTAGGGCGGTATATAAATTTAATAAAATGAAAATGAAATGAAATGTTTATTATATCACTATTGTTTTTCTTCTATAATGTTAGCCTGATTTGGTATGAAGTTCCTGAAAACATTTTACCAGAATATATTCATATATTCTGGTAAAAGCATTCATATAATGTATCTTAAAATCGTGCTGTACACTCAAGATTTTAAACATGAGTGACTATTCTTTATTTTGCAGTATACCAGTACCATCTCCCATGTCTCAAGTATTCAATGAAATTTATTTGTATAATTTACATGTTGCCTTTATGCAAGAAATCATTTAAAGTAGTTTACTGAGCTAGAAATTAAAAATAAACAAAATCTGGTAAAACAAAGGCCAGATTTCTGAAGTTTCAATTGCTTTGAGAAGAAATAGGTACTTTAGAGTGGGTGCACCTAGCACTATTCTATAACCGCTTAAAGCAATAATGTCTATGACAGGGATGGCAGATTCTAAATTTGATAAATAAAATAAATTAATCTTTTGCTGAATTCAAAATGTATTATACATATTGTACTTATTTTAATAGAACTTTTGCATTCACCTAGCACTTTAATATCTCTGTGAATAGTATTTTCTCAGTTTATACTGTATGCCAAGCCAAAGGTTTGAGGTAATCAAAGGAAGAATATGTTTTAGTGCAAGTCAACCTTTCTATTAATTATCAGTCACCTTGTTCATTTAATGGGTTATAAACATTTTAGAATATCAAATAAAGTAAGAACTTGATTAAATTCTACTCCTGGTTTGTTTGTTTGTTTTTTGTTAACACAAGGTTGCTTATATACTTAATCCTCCTACCTCCTATTTTGTGCTACAATGAGAATTCTGCATAATATTGGAGAAATAATTCCCCAATATTCTCAGACGTTTGCCACTTTCTAAACTGAAGAATGAGTGGCTAAGAAACTTTAGCTGGCTTTACCCATTGAAGGATGTGCCTTTGTAAAAGACATGGTTCAAGATTTCTGCAAGTGCCATTGCAGCTTTTGACCTTACCATATCTCGGCTAATTCAGGGTCTCTCTTATTGTACATTAGGCTTTCCCTCTTATTGTTTATGGTGTCAGGATAGTCCATAAAATCCAGTGCTAGTGGGTCCAAATGAGTGAATACAGTCGGGGTGTCACTGCTATCAATGTAAGCAGGTATCAAAGAACCAGTAACCTTTTCTATGGAGGCAACATTGAGCATCATTTCAGGTTGTCAATTTATTATCTTTATCATCCAAAAATGGACCAAAACAACAAGATAAAACCTCTTCCTATAGGTATAGATTTGTATGTATATATCATTCTTCCAATAGAAGGGAATACATGTAACTCAGAATTGAACTGTGGAGTCCTTGGTGTCCTCTGACCTTGATTATTTGTTGTCTAAAATGATGCCACTTAGTAGACTCTTTACTGATTCTTTTTGCAGTAATGGGAAGAAAAGTCAGAAGCACTGCCATGCTTTCCTACTATATAGCCTGAAATCAAGAATTAACAGCAATTGATTCCTTGAGACCTTAAGCTTATCACTTTTATGCAGCTTCCCTCCAGAATTCATTTTAAATAATTATAGAAAAATAATTATTGGCATTGAAATAATTATTGTGTTGAAGGGAATTTATCTATTTTTGGGGCATAGACCCCACTATAGAAGCATAATTGATTGGGCACAGTGTGCCATGATTAGTTGCTCATCAACTAATTCATTCTTGAATATTGTATTCAGTATGTAAGCCAAGGATGGACAATACTAACCACTAATGCCTTATGTTTAGAAATGAATTATATTTGGGAATGAGAATTACATCTTTCCCAGAATATCCTTATTCCTAATTGAGGAGCATTTGTAGAATGCATATCCAAAGAACTTGGATTTTTATTCTTTTAAGAAGCTTACAAGAATGTGTTCTAGTGGTGATATATTTTGAAAACTATTTCCTAAAGCTTTTTTCTTTCTAGCAGATGCCTTGAATTTTCGGAGTCATTCCTTAGTCATTTTTTTTGTTTGATAATTTGAAAGAGATAATCTGCAGCAACCTGAAATAGATATCTCAGGTAATAATTTAATAAAACAAATAACAAGCAAGCAAAATATTATAGATAACTATATCAATTAGATAAAATTTAATATAAATGGATGTTACAATTGAAACGTATGCATAGAATCTTTACCCAATTAATATTTGTTTCATCTAATTAGATGGCTTATCCAAGAGAAAATAGAGGATTGTAGAATTGAGTAAATGCAGTGACAAGGATAGAATTTAGAATCAAGAAACAAAATTTTTCTAAAGATTTAGTTTTCTGTGGTGTTGCTCTTACATATTTTTTTCCGGCTCTGATGGACCTTCCTTCTCATTCCTGAATGACCAATTTTCAAGGCATGCTGGCATTTCTGATTGGTCAAGACCCCCATTCATTATGCTAATCATGGCTAATGGCTAGCTAGTTTCTTTCAAACCATACAGAACCTAAGTCTGAATGATTCAAAATATTCCTAAATCTTCCTCTCTTAGATCCTCTTCTTTCCTACTTGATTTCTACTGATATGTCCATCATCTTTTTCCTCTACTAGTGGGTCTGATAAACAGTTTATATAAACTTTGTGGTTAAATTAGTTTATCCCTCAATACCTTCTTATT